>JAMKCH010007152.1:0-43982 GCA_023653785.1 Ophioderma brevispina
AACATGCGTATGCTTACTTTGGCACCCATCATTGCCAAATAAATACCAATTTTGCTTGCACGAATGGCGAGAAATGGCGAAAAAAACCCTTGATTTTGCAGATTTTTCAGATATTGTTAAAACTTGATATGTTTGTACTTCATTTGAAAAAAGGACATATGTAGCTACACACTGATACCAAAAAGATGATGTTTACAAAAAAATCAGGGACGGTGGTAACAACCCCCCTTTGGTCGTGAATGTAGTAGAAAAAACCCTTGCTTGGACGAGGGTTAATGCTATACTTACCCATCAGCCTGCTGGCCCACTCACCTAGGCTCCATATGAAAAGTGTTTCAATATTAGTGCTTTTCTTAACCCTGATAGGGGTGTTTGTATTTTCATGCCCTACGTATTTTGTTCCCTGAAGGTACTGCTAATATACACAAACCTGGTAATATCGCCCATGACTAAGGCATCCGCATTTATCTTCAGGAACGCATCGATCTCCTGACCACAGATATCTTGGTTTACAATGGCATCCCTGCACGCAGTCTTTGGTGCATTTCTCAGCAGCTTTCGGATCAGTACAAGTTGGGGCACAGGCCGGACCGCAATCAGAGTACCTCATGTTTGCACCACACTGAACGGCTGCATGCAAAGGTGAAATAATGTTGTTTCGTTTTGTGATGTGCCCGCCATTTTATGATGAATTCAACAGACCTTAGGGCAGGGATTCAAGTGCATGTGGGCTAACATTTTACAAATATACAAAATGTTGTGTCTGGGGGGAAAATGTTGCGAGTGCAATGAAGTTGTTACTGAAATTGAGTCTACGAAATCTATGTAATTTGATATTTATATAATATTTCATGTGTGAAAATCAATTTATTGCAGAGTTATTAAGACTAATTAGGCCTATTGCATGAGTGCAATATACTGGCAGTATGACTTTATTGCACTCACTGGGAAAAGTAATCATGTAGATCGATGCGCCGTTCTAGTTATGTAAATGGGTCCATTTTCACAACATGAAAATATCAAAAATTTGGTTACAACTTTTGTGCACTCGTTACTTATGGATTATAAAAAGTAAATGAATATGCACGTTTATTCCAAATAAAAGGTCCAAATTATTGCAGAGTTATAGAATTAGGCCTAATATGGTGAAGTTACGACTTTGTTGCACTCAAAGGTCAATTTCTGTCGAGTGTAACAAAGTCGTATCTGGTATTTACGACTTTTTGCACTCAACGGCAAAATAATGCGCGTAGTTATGCCAACTTAAATAGCTAATTACTTTTTAGTCGACTTAATCCGAATAAAATATTAATAATATATTTAAAAAATACAATCAGCATGTGTGATAACTTTTATTCGAAAATTAATACTGAATGAAACACAAAAATGCTTCGCCTGTAAAATCATGAAAATGTAGATACGACAGATACGACTTTGTTGCACTCACACGACGATACACATACAGCAAAGTATAGTGTTTTTGTACATTATGAAATATGGAAATTGTCGAAACGTAGTGAAAGGTATAGAGCATGTTTATCACCTTTCAATGGCTAAACAATACAGGTTGACCAATATGCAGGTTTTAGGTAAATTGTTAAGGTTCAAGGTCGCCAAGGTCGCCAAATGGTGTCACATTCTTCGTCCAGTGTTACAGGAGCCGAATATATACTGTTACACCATCTATGATAGATTGTTGCACAAAAGAATGCAAGATATAACTGAAGAATACCACAATTCTTTAGACTAGCAGCAACGCTGAACATGTTCTTTTCAACTGTTGAGAAATTGCAATTTCTCGTAAGGGGTCGCTTCAAAACTCTAAGTCCGGTTGACTGGCGGTTCGTGGCACGGTGGTTAAAAGGCGGTTGACTGGCGGTTCATGGCACGGTTGAAAGGCCAGTTGACGTTGAATGGCGGTTTTTGGCACGGTTGAAAGATCAAAAAAGCCTTTCTCTGTGAATATCCCATATTTATGAGTGTAATGTTGTGCACCATGACCTGTACGGTTTGACCTCAAACACAAACATTATTGATCTTTATTCTGTACTGGTGTACACCACAACAGGCGGTTTTGTTTAGATTTTGAGACGCCATCGTTGTATGTCTATTTGCGGTAGATGATATGACAAATTTCCTCAAATACGATTGAAAGGCCGGTCGACTGTTGGTTATCTTGGCACGGTTGAAAGGCTGGTTAACTGGTGGTTCATCATGGCACGGTTGAAAGGCCGGTTAACTGGTCCATGGTTCATGGCACAGTTGAAAGGCCGGTTGACTGGTGGTTCATGGCACGGTTGAACCGTGCCTCATTGTGTAGAAAATAAACCGGGGAACCAGGGTTGGCCGGTAAACACCCAGGCGGTTTAAAACCGCCGGTTTAAAACCCTGGTTTTAACAAAAACGGTTTAAAACCGCAAGGGCAAAAATCAGACTTTCAATTTTTTTAGGGACACCTAATATGTACAATCTCTCGTTGCACCCTTTAAAAAAATTTGATCTGTATGTGTAAATAAATTTCAAAACTAAATAGTTAAATATATGAATAAAATTTCAAAAAAAGCAAAGATCAAGTACTACTCACCTTTATGTAAGTGTATTGTAAATCACAGCTGGTATTTTGAGTTTTGCTGCAGATCTTTGCAAGTTTGAAAAATTGGTTACCGTGCACTTTTCTTTCTGTTTTTTTTTTCACAATGTTTTGTCCTCTTTTTTGTGTCTTCCTTGTAATCAATGGAACAATAAAATAATGCAAGGTATGTTTACGATCTAATTAAAGAGGGGTCTTAAGTAGAAGACGTCCACTAAAATGATTTGCATGACGACCTCAGACATTTCCTAATTTTGGCCGGTTTAAACCAGTTTATGGCCGGTTTAAAACAGGTTTAAACCGTTCTCTGGCAAAAACCATTTTTTGGCCGGCATAAAGCCAACCCTGCGGTGATCCAGTGACCAACCGGTAAATAGTTTCGAAATCGCGTCTCACGACGTCTTTAGCGGAACATCACGCCAAGTATAAATCTAATTCATAGTCACTTTAAACCGTTACCGTTTCTTCCTCTTCCATTACAGGTTAATTAAGTGTTGTCCCTATATTACACGTTTGAACACTTTATCTGGCAAGGTTTGGAGTCTGTGGCGTGAGTTTGGTATGGTTTATGGTATGGTTGGTGGGGCAAAATGGAGGTCCGACTGTTTTCACAACATCCTTTTTAGGGTAACGATTCCACTCAAGCATTGCTACAACGCACTCACCACGGCAAGATAATTCTATTTGATTGCTTTTCTTTCTATTCATTTTCTTTTCTTTCTATTCAGTTTTAAAAGGGCCAATTCGTATCACATGCATCACAACATTAATCAATATTTTGTGATTTTGAATCAAAATTGAAGCTATTTGTCGATTTTGTCCTTTTTACGTTGTTGGGCATTCGTAAATTTTAAAACTATATGTGTCACAGACGGACCTTCGAACCGCAACCTCCCGCTTACTTGCTCTTACCAATTAGCTAACAGCAAGGGTTGGTAGATTCTGGAAATGGTCTAAAATGGGGACTTTTATAACTATAAAATGGGTCATATTTTATTTTTGTCATCTATATTAAGGGGCCAGATTGTAAGAATATTACTAATTAAATGGGTCTGTTTTTTCGACATTTCATCTGAATGGGCCTACATTTTCTTAAAAAATGCGCTTACGTTAACATAGGTCCATTTGTGACCCGCTGGAGGCCACAAAGGCGCAAACAGAAGACCCGAGTAAAAGGGCCTGTACCCAATTTTTTGGATAAGCCCCCTCTTGGCACCTACAACATTTTGTAATAGTCTTTCTCCATCCTTTGACATCTATCCCCATTCTTTGCATTCCTTTGCAATACTCCTGCAGATATTCACAGGCAGCTTTGCCTTAAATCAGGTAGGAACTATGTCATTCTGGCAAGTCCGCCAACAAGTCAGTAGGCATCAACAACATCGGGAAGCATGTTAGCATTTAGCAAATGGCCCTTTGTCGCCTGTCTTATCGTTGATAAAATGTAACAAAAACACATTGAAACTGATACATCTCTAATTGACTTACGAAAAAGTCAGTGTTGAATAGGTGTAAGGCAAGTTTGATATGGTCTGATATGAATATTGAAAATGAATATGAAATGGAAAGATAGCGCTAAGCCTGCATCAGTCTTAGAATGACGCCAAGTGGGAGAGGGCATATCAGCGCAGCAAGAAGGAGTTACGAAACTTGGACTTTCTAATAACTGAACCTAACCTTTTTCATTATCTTGGAATTTTTAATATTGATACTAATCTTTTAAATACTGACCTTGTCGAAAAACAAAAGTGAACCATAAATAATAGAATGTGCTTGAAAGAATGTGTATTGTCTAAAGACCACTAAAAGAGTACCAATTCGGCTGATAAATGAAAAAAAGTGGTCCAACTCGACCTACTCGGTAAATATGTCCTTGGAAAAGATTTATTTTTCGGTGTCGGAATTCTAACGAAATGCACTTTACAGATTATGTGTATAGCTTATCTTAATTTAAAACCGAGAAGTAGAATTAATACTATCACATGGAATGGATCATCATAATAGGGGACCCTGACACCGTAGCATATTTCGGGCTAAGTGGTGTTAAAGTTAGCTAAACGATACTCCCTAGATCAACGCGTAGGATAATTATGAATTTGGCTACCTGTAAGAAAGTAATTTGAAAAATAAATTGGGAAGTAAATTATTGAAATATTTGAACATAAAAAATGCCACCTGAAGTTTGTGGATATCCATAATAGCAAAAGTATTTAATTGACCAACCAAAGAAATTACTCGTGCAGGGTGGCAAAATCAAAACCAGAACTCTTGTTTAGGTTATATTTTTAACAAGTGAAAATATTTGGTTATGGTACATTTGAGGAGAACATACATAAGCATGATATCCACCTAGGTATACGTGGACCGGTTGTGCAATTTCATATTGTCTACCAAACACTACATTTAACACAACAGCTTCAAAATGTTTTAATATCTATTTTCATGCAAAATATTAGCCTACACTCGCAATTAAAAGCAAAATCGGAAGTATGAAATTTGAAAATAAAAACTGATTCTGGCTTTAACAGCAACTTACCACGGGGCCTTAGTGGTGCGCAGACCTGATCCGCTATACTGGCACGGGTTTTCTTTCTGCATAGATCACCCACCAAACATGTGTCAGCCGTACAGGGAGCACAATCGGCATCAGCGCCCCAGCTGTCGCCAAATTTATTTACATCAGTTTCCTGTTCACGACAGATAGATATATCGAATCATAAATTAAGTTAATGTTATAAAAAAGACAATACCTGGATCCAAGATCCAAGGTTTTTCGGGTACAGCTCAACTTCCGGTTCTCAGATTTAGAAAATCATAGATCAACTCATTTCATTTCAATAAACAAGTTTGTAAAAATAAAATTCAGTGGTGTATACATGCACTATAATGCATATTAGTTGGGTAATTTGGGGGCAATTCTATGACCGTGATGGAGAGCAGAGCATCATTTCTCAGTGGATTTGTCTTCTATGAAGGTTAATGAACAACTTTAGCGGGGGTGCCCCTCGAGAAAGTTTGGGCGGAATCCAGGAGAGGGGGGGATTCATAATACAGGGGTCAAAAATTAAAAATTGGTGTAAAAGGTAACCAAAGTGTTCTTCTTGTTACAAGGATTAAGAAAAGGTATAGTTCGTACTACCTACAAGGTATAGTTACCGAGGTATAAGACAAAATTCGTCAATGTCAAAGGTCATCACCAAAGGTTAAATCTTTAATATTGCATCGATTTCTTTAAAAATGGTCTCAAATTGTTAACCTTTCCACAGGGATTGCAATAAAAGTAGTTGACACTCTCATTTCTATTTGTTTATCGAGATAACTGACAACAAGGTCAACCCCATTGACCTCTATTGATCTCCGAATTTTAAAAATATGTCAGACGTTGCAAAATAATTTGAGCACATTTTTGAAGAAATCGGAGCGATATTTAAGATTTAACCTTTCGTGATGACCTTTGACATTTGACGATTTCGTGCTTTATCTTCATAACCATAAGTTATAAGTAGTACAAACTATACATTTTTTTAATCCTTGTAACAAGACGAACACTTTGGTTACCTTTTTACAGCAGTCCAAGCATTTTTAATTTTTGACCCCTATATTATGAATTTTCCCCCTCCGGGATTCTGCCCACACTTTCACGAAGGGCACCCCCGCTAAATTTGTTCATTAACCATCATTGAAGACAAATCCACTGAAAAATGATGCTCTGCTCTCCACGTTCACGAAATTCCTCAAAATGAGCAACTATACGGTCGATTTTCATGAAAATAGTACAAAACACACCCCAAAAATTTGTCTCAAAATTGTATCTTTTATGTTTTAAACATTTAAGTATCAATACCTATACGGGAAAATAATATTGTCAACAGCACTTCTTACGTTTTTTGCACAGTATGCACACACACACATTTTGTACAGCAAAAGAATAGTGTTTGTTACGTTATCAATTTTTTTGACATTTCTTGCTTGGGGTTGGGCGCTTTCATCTTGAAATGCTATTGTTGGTTCAATGTTAGTGTACTCCAATTTTTGTGAGTCTGTGTGTGATAACTTGATTATTAGGCCTACCTGTGAGGTCAAACACCACGATCATCATAAACTTAACTTACTATTGTCCCATCTGGTTTAGTGAAATCATCATTCCGATCTTCCGACAGATGGCCACACAGTCCATTCACTTTGTCTTTGAACGTAGTTGGTACTCGAATAAATACATACGATCTTCCGTCCCATTTAACGTGCAGGCCAAAATCAGTTTCAACAATCTAAAACCAAATTAGATTGAAAAAAAATTACTTTCGCGATGCGCAATTTCGGTCGTCGCTGAATTTCTTGAAAAACAGAATCAGTGAATTGGCATTTGATTACACATTTATGTCTGTAAGAAATGTGTTAAACGAGTTTTTATTTAAAAAAAAAAAAGATGGACCAGCAGTGACCCCTAAATGACCCATTGTCTCTTTGCATGACCATTCATCCTTTGAAAAGGTGTCTTAAAATGTCCGCTCATTTCTATGAGAAACATATCCATTGTGTTTTTTGAACTACGATCTTCTTTTTCCTGAGTTCTTGCGCCCCATGCCGTGCAAATGATATTCCATTTACATATTTTGAACATTTACATACTTTACCGCCATAATTGTGAAGGCATATTCAGTAATTTTTTAATTTCATCAACTTTGATTTGATAAAATTAAGGAACGTAGTGTTCCAGATAAGATAACGTTTAAACATAAGCAGTGATCACTAATTGACAACCTCCACAGATCTATTGGGGAAATTTACTTTCAATGTTCACATATCTTTTCCGGTGTGAAAGGAATTATAATCCACTGGACTAAGTCGACATTCCTTGCAAAACAATTGAGCGTGCTTGTGGATGCCAAATTCAAGATAATTTTTGTTAATAACAGTCTTCATGGAAAAATGCAATTTGCCTACAGATCCTGCTATAGCACTGAAACGGCCTTACTCCGTGTGTACAATAATCTACTACTTGCGCTTGATGATGGAAATGAAACTTTTCTGATTATCCTCAACTATTCTGCGGCTTTTGACACTATTAATCACATTTTTTTCAACGACTTACCAACAGATACGGAATCACTGGCTCCGCTTTAAACTGATTTTGAACATATTTCTAAGTTCGTTCCTAATCCATCATCCTTAATGACTCTGTCTCTGAACCCCACATGCCCCTTTTACGTTTAAGGTATTCCACAAGGATCAGTCATTGGACCACTATCATTCACTGTAAACCTCTCCTCTTGAGGACATAATTGCCTCCTATGGTTTTGAGAGAAAGATATGCTGATGACACCCACGTTTATGTCATCTTGTAACACAATGATCGTGCTACTCTTGTTCCTAAACGTGAACAATGTATCGTACACATCAATTCTTGGTCCTCAGCTAATCTGAACGAAGATAAAACCCGAGGTTCTTCACATCACATCTAAGTTCAGAAAAAAACTTTACCCGTATCACCTGTTGATATTGCCAATGTACCCATTCAACCTGTTGAATCTGCCCGTAACTTGGCTTGGGTGTCATAGACATTAACGATCTCAGCATGAATGTTTACATCAATAATATTTGTCGTTGTGCCTCTTATGCTCTCTACAAAATTGGTCGTATTAGGAATAATTTGATGAAAAATCCACTGAAACTTTAGTTCATCTTGGTCAGTGCAATATTAAATTCGATTCGCAAATAGTCAATTCGCAAATTGCCAAGCTTAAACGAATTCAAAATCCAGCTGCCGGAATTGTCACTAGCTCACCGCCCCTCATGACCATATCACTCCCGTGCTTTCCCGACTTCCAGTGAAGTATCATCCATTAACTGCCCATTAACTGCATTTTTTTTGCACTTTTCAAAAATCACGGAGCGGACCCCTGTCTTGTTTTAGGGGGAAATTGCCCCTGGATCTAACAAGAAAAATAACGCTATACCTCCTTTTTTTGCCTGCATGGGCTGCACTGTATAGGACACATGATTGTACACGCGACACTACTTTCACCAAGCCGCGGACAATGGCCGCTTCAAGGGGACTATAAATTCTTTCACACAGGTTGTTCGTAACCTCCCCAATGGTTCGACGCGCACGTGTCATTTTGAGGATGGATTCCAGGTTACATGCACATTAATGTCAAGTGGTACAACACCAATAAAAGAAAGCCCTATTCTATGATAAAATGTCTACGATGTCTTTTAATTTAATAAAAAATAGCTCTAATTTGGGAACTTATATTCTTCCGCCGCCAATTAATGCGGTGCTTTGTTATTCGGATGAAAAGCCACCTGTAGATTAAACACATGAGCATTTTTGTTTTAATATCGAGGGATATTTTTTTTTGAAATTGACTTTTGGCCTTCAAAACAAAATCGCTATAACATAAACTGCCGTCTTACTATTTAATATAAATTTAATACAAAACAAACCTTATATATCCCGCTTCTATAGACAGAAACACGTGTGTCAAGGTTATAGGGCAAGTTTACAATTGTGTCGTTGATAAGTACATCTGAGGTTTCAATGTCGTAGGTAAACTTCACTTCCTGTTTGCAATAAATACAGAATATGCATTTGAATAAATAGTAGTACCGATTTTGAATGAAAAGTGGCTTTCGGTATATCACTGCGCAGTGGCGTTACGGGGAGGGGTATCAAGGGTTATCACCCAGTACCCTTGCACCCTCCGCCCATGCCCCCTCACAAATGAATTGATGACTTTACCGATTTACATAGATGATAGAAACTGGCATTTCCCTATGAATTAGTATCCTAGCTTTTACCAGTCAGTCGGGAGGCCACGCTAACATGAAACTTCAATAGCTGGTCGAACTCATCGTCGACGAGGCTCTAAAAAATGTCCTGATTTGAGGTCAAACCTGAATTAATTATAAAAATAATGTATTCTTGTTGCGGAATGTCAACTACATACCTAAGTTGGTCTATATGATGTGAAAGGGTGATTGACGTCAATTATTAATTGAACTGTCTACTACAAAAGTGTTTGTGTACGTATTACTCTGTTTTACCTCTACACATGGATAGCGGGCTGGCGCACAGTTGAATATTCGCCGATTGAAACCACAGGAAGTTGCATTTTGCCCTGCGCAATATGACTTCACTTTATTGCCAAAGCTAAAGGAATTTGGTATGATAATAGAACATCTGTGTGGAATATGTGCACCAGCAGGTGTATGCATTGTTTCCCGCGACTGAGGCGACTCAGACCCGCTATCCATGTGTAGAGGTCAGTGTTTTTAAGACGCCAGGAAAAATATATGATCTTACTGACATCATGGAATTAAATTCTAATATGCTATAACATAGGCATGTTTTTTTTATAGATTTAAAACGTGTGCAGGGAATGTTGACAATAGCAAGCTAGGTCGTTTGCCTATTGTATTTGAGCAAGCTTTTGCCAAAAGAGGCTGCCCAACACTTTTCACAGTAGATAACAGTACTTGGGTGAACTGCCGACTGACTGGTATATACGGAATAAACTTTGACCTTATAGCCGAGGCTATTGGGTATACTGCTGAAACGAAATTAATGATGCGTACAGCACACAATGGAAAATATGCTACACAGATGGAAGATGGAACTCTCTAGTTCACTGTCTATTATTCCAAATATGGGCATGGTTGATACAACATATCATCTTTTCCATGAAAAGTCGGGACCGTCGCCAAATATGAAAATGTATGTCAATTTTGAGTGTACGGTTAATGCGGTGGGTCAATGGGGACCTGTCTGTACACATAAAAAGTCTTATTTCCGTCAGAAATAGGGTTTAAATTTTCAATCGGGGGGATTTTGAATAATAAAAAAAATAAAATCCCAGAGTAAAGTACAAGTTACTGACTTTGAACAGTGTTATCATGGCGTGCTTGTGTGATTGACAATGAAGACAATGAGAAAATATGTGCAATCATTGGCATAAGAGGATAAAAGGAGGGCATTATCAGGAGTAAGATGTATATTTTACTTCCCACAATGCATTTCTTCTAATACAATTTTTGCACTGGTTGTCACATGAATTTATAGTGACAAAAAGTACTTAAATTACAAGATTGGGATGAGTTCTGTTCTTTTAGGTACTTTTTGTCACTATAAATTCATGTGACAACCAGTGCAAAAACTGTATTGGAAGAATTGCATTGTGGAAAAAACACTATAGCTCCTCTTATCAGGAATATCCATCTCCATAATATTTCTATTGTTAGCGGGAGCGGTTACTAAAGGGTGAATGCAATAAGCATTTCTTTTGAGTCGTTATTTGCAGGTCGTGTATGTTTGAAGATGTTTTTTCTATAGTTTGGAGGGCTGAATCAGAATATTTGGGTCCAACCTCTGGGAAATGCGGGGAATCTTGTAAAATATGGGGGTAAAATGAATACAGGGTAAATTTTGAAATCAGGTCATATTGTGTTTAAATGCACCCCAATACATTGGTCTCGTTATGATGATAAATATATGTATATATCATGGAAGCGTCGGATCGCGGGGGGGGGGGCGAGGGGCGCGTCGCTCCCCGCGTTAATTCTGCAAATTCTTGCAAAATCAGCCCATTTTGAGCTATTTTGGACCAGTTACAGCCTTTCAGCCCCTCGGTAATTTTGACATTTTTCAAATCCTGGATCCGCCATTGAGAGTGTCTAGGTTCCGACCTTTATATGATGTATAGCCCTTTTAAGGTTCAAGGTCATCCTGCGGGTTAAACTTACCCAGGGCTCCGATTTTTGTTGACTGGTGTTAGTGAAATTGTTCGTCTTGTATTAGTTTACAATGTTGGCATTTGGTTGCCGTAATTATTGGGTATAAAGGTCACATGAGTCTAATTTGACCTCAAATTGCATAAAAGAGCTATCACCCGAAGAATTAAAATGGCATTTTCTGCTTCAGTATAATACGGGTGTTGGCTTAATGGGTGAGCATCGCATCGCAGTCTGGAGGTGCGGGTTCGAATCCCGCGATCATACCAGACTTTAAAAACTGGTACCTACTGCGCTTGTCATGGAGAAGGGAGTCGAACCGCAGAGCTACCTGACGACTAACCCCTACTCAACTTTCATTGCATTTGGTAGACGCGTGACTAAGGTTATATAGAAACGGATAGGCACCGCCCCTATGCGCCGTTCGGCGCGGGAAGGACTTTAACGTTTAGACAGCGCAATAATTTGAAACCAGTTTCAACAAAAATGAGGGATTTGGATAATTTTCCCCCAGATGACCTTTAACCTTATTAGAGCTGTAGTCGTGTATAACAAAGGTGGAAACTTAGACAAACTATACTTTTTTAATCTTATAATGAGATCATACAGAGGTGTAGATTTAAAAATCACAATTTGACATGATTTATAACTGGTACTAATTTTTGCTATTTTTGACCAATCTTACCCACATTTCGCCAGAGATTGTATCCAAAAAATCGGCTTCAGCATACTTCCAACTATAGAAATAGAAAAACATCTTCAAACATTTTCCCAAATTCGAGAATGGGATTGTATTTACAACCCGTACTATGCCAGAGAAGATGAGAATGAGGAGGTGGTTCGACTGCTGCTTCAAAAGATAAACCTCTTCAGACCGCTATCATCTCCAATCGGCTTAAATCAATCGATTGCCCCAAAAGAGCTTACGTACTTGCTGGAGAACATTACATACACTGTCATTAAATCCCAGAAACATTCCAATTACCCAGTTTTCAATTGGTATTTTGCACAGGGTCTATACCAACGGGGTGAAACGCATTCAAAACCAGTCGTCCGTGTGTGTGCGTGGACATTTTGAATAGTGCACGAAGAAATCAGGTTTGGGTGATTGTTATACACACAAATGTCAATTCGATACAAACAATCCGCCCAAAATATCAGTTGTTGTAGTGGGGTGGCATGGGTGGTTAAAATTTTGTCCTAACCATGGTCACACAAACGAATGAAAGGACACATCAGTCGTCTGATTTAATAAACCGCCTCAATAATACATCTTTCACCTAGCGCGCATTGCATATGAGAAAAAAGAGATCTGAGCACAATGAGCACAGGTACACTATATATAAACATGGCACCTCTAACACATACATTAATTGTATCATACCGCTAGTGTATATGCAAAGCGGCACCACAGTATAGGGAAGAAGCGGAGGCAGCCATTGCTTCTATTGTTGGTACTCTAGGTTTTCTTTGTGGCCGGCAAACAAAAACATGCGAAAGGTTGAATTTATAAAGATTACGTAAAGTGTGCCTCTCTATCGATATAGAACCTTGGTCTATCCACTATGGTTGTGACCAGTACAGCGAAAGTTACTCGCATGCATCAGTTATAAACAAACTGTGGACCCCAAATTTTCACAGTATTTGGCACTTTTGACACTTCTGACACAAACAAGTTGGTTGAGATGTATGAAATGCATTATCTTATCATCATCATAATCATATTCACAGGAAATAAACGGGATATTCGTAAATTAGGCTAAAATAATAACATCTTTTATTGACCCAAAACCTGAATCAATGTTTCGTTACCGAAAAAGGGTCGACTTTTGCTGTTTCCTTCGTTAAAAAGTCATCTGATTTCCTCAAATTATTCGCCAACGACGAAATTAAATAACAAATCAGTCAGAACCAAACCGCGAGTTATGCCCGCAGAGATCTTTTAGCTGGAAAATTAATAAGCTATTTAGTGGGAGCGTGTAATTATGCCTGTTGTGAAACCTTCCCACCGGCCAAGCTGGAGGCGGTGGAACAATTACTTCAAAGGGGCCATCGAGTGGCCCTTGAAGGTTCCTAACAATGAGCTGATTAATGAGAGTATCCTGGTGTATCAGGATTGCCAAAATCGATAGCCATCTCCTTGCTTTTCTCATATTCTCTGCTATACTGATGCAGCACTTACAATTGTGTACACCTGCGTCCAAACGAGCTAGTGATAGTGGTTTTAGGATTTAGGAGTCGTATCCTTGGTAATTTTTCCCTTTCACTGTGATTCACCAGGTGAATTCTCATCTGATTTGGCAAGCTAGGTGTAAGAGGGCAGGACCCATGTAGTCGTACTTACTTCCATCGAATGTAATATAATGAGGATCGCCGCATGCGAGACAGAGGTATGTGGCTGTGAAATGAATAATTTTGGTTAATAAAAGAAAGCTTAATTTTGGTTAGTAATATATATATATATATATATAATATATATATATATATGGTCGAAATGTTATAAAAGTTTGTACACAGTGCAAATAATATATGGCAATCCCCAAATGAAGAAGGATGCACAACGTTTCGGACATAACAACCAAATGCAATGTAACAGAAGCAAATGAACACACAAAAATTATGGCAAAGGTGAGGGATCATAGACAAAGGAATAATAAATCCCTTGGTCAAGGGTCAGACACGGACAAAGGAACAAAAAAAGACTCCAGTCCAGGCAAAAAGGATTTTTTTCGTCCGTGTCTGACCCTTGACCAAGGGATTTTATTATCCATTTGTCTATGGTCTCTCACCATAACATGTGCTTTTCTCAAGATGTTTGGGAACTTGTGGGAAATAAGGCAGTAATTGTAGAGCACAAGAAGCCACTCCTTTGCAGTGGCGTAAATTTCTTGTTGACATTGGGGGGATGGGGCTGATGAATTTTTTTAATGAAACAGGGTTTGATGGAAAGATGCATTACAAGGACATGTGCGCTAAAAATTAGCCATTTAGAACTAAAATCATTAAATGTAATGTAATTTATTAAAAAATGCGCGCAAAGCGCGTCGGAATTTACAATTTTTACAACTATTATGGTAAAATATTATGAGGTTATTTTTGGTCAAAAACACATGAACGGGCATCAACATTGGGGTGGGGATGATCGTATATGACCATCCCCCCTCATCAAATATTGGGGATGTATCCCCCCATCCCCCCGGGACTTACGCCTATGCTCCTTTGCTACTGGGCCGAAGTTTTTCAATTGCTCAGTTGAGATGTTGTCAAGGCCAACTGCTTTTCCTGGTTGAAGTTTAGCAATCATCATCATCAGCTACATACCAGTCCACTGCAGGACGAAGCCTCAACATGTTTCCATGCTGGATTAAGGCCTACCCTTCCACGCTGGCCTAATACGGGTTGGAAGGGTACCTAGAGTGAGGAGTGCAGGTAACAGACGCAGGATGATCCCCTACTCTTACCGATGATTACGTGCTCAGGATTGATTCCTCTGACACACAGGACCAACAGCTTTACATGACTCTCCGAACCATGAGGCGCCGAGCATCCATTGCATATACCTGCACATTCTACGCAATGGGTGGGGAGCAAGGAGAAATTCCATAGTCACACTTTATGCGATAGCACTTTCCAATTTCCACCTATATATATAGAACTATTTGAGTATGACCAAGAGACCCGACTCTCGCGGGGCACAAACCAGGGCCGCTTGGTCTATCTTTATACCCTGCCGACGGTTCAGCGCCTTAGACCGCTCGGCCACCTGGCCCTTAGATCACTCGGCCACCTCGACGAACTGGAAACCGGTGTGAAAGTAATTATAGTCCGGCGAGAGCCACAGTCCGGGCTTCATAGAAGACAACGGAATAAAGCGCGAAACTAATGTTGGGTGAAGAGTCAACTGAATTGAGTGCCCTGTTCTTTACCGTTGTAGCAGCACTATGAGTACGGCGGACTATAATTACTTCTACACCAATATTTAGCAATACCGGTTTCCAGTTCTTCCATGTTAAAATGGCGAGTGAAACCAGGGTCGCCACTATACCTCATACGGGCTGGTATGATCTTCTTAGACTTCTTGCTGCTCTTACCATTTAAAAGCAGTTGATGGGCGACTTGGTTGGGTGTAACATTTGGCTGCTGTGGAAGTTCTGCTGGATCACCTCGAAGGTTTCAGATGGTCGACCATGCTTTCTTGCTGTTATGGGTCATATCGGTGGATTAAATTGATCTGCTGCTGGGAGGTCATCTCTGACACTTCATCACCTTTAGTAGTTGTTTTAGCCTAGAAAAGATCAGCTTCAAACATGGTTAATATTCCTTGGATATTCTTTAGCACATTCCTTGGGAAGGCCTGGTATATATTCCGTCCTACAAACTGTGGGTATGAATCTCTGGCCAGTCTCGTTCACTAGTCGGGAAAATTTGTCATAGTTTTTGGAGCGATCCTCTTAACGTTTCGTTCCATATCATCAGTGAATCCTAGCCAGTCTGCTTTTTGTTTGGTTTTAGTGCAGCGTTGACTTAAATACCGATTGCTCGATTCTGGGTTAGTGGAACAGGACCTAGAACAATCTTGCTACACAGGTTAGAGATGTTTTTGCTAACAATAGCTAGATCAGGGTTGTGACCTCTCTTTCAACGGGCGCTATAAAATGATTGCGGCAGCTTCGGGTCGTGAAGGAGACATAGATGTTGACTGTCTAACCATAGCCCAATTGGGTACTATGGCTGTTGAAATCACCAATGAAGAAGTGAGGTTTGGTGGAATGCCCGAGATTGAATTGAGGGTGCTTGAAGTCTATTGATGGAGGTTTATAGACTGATGTGACTATGACGTAGATGAGCTCAATGGTGACGACTTCCTCACAACAACGCCTGTTTTCACAAATATACCACTTCCCTCCTGTGTGTGTGGAGTCCTCCCTCGATGGCAAGTTCCATTCCTGGTATGGTTGGGGGATGATCTGTGGGTTTCCTGGAGACTGGGGGACACCGCATTGGAGATGTTCCACATATCAGCCAATGATTTTTTTTTGCAGTAGAAAAAACCCTCATTCGATGAAGCTATAATCAAGGCCGCCTTAGAACAGGCCTGCGCTGGCCTCATCTTGCCATGATATGGAAATTATTAAGACTTGAATGTTATAGGGAAAAACAGTGTTGATGTTTGTAGAGGATCAGCGTCATGGCACGCAGTTACTGCAGGGATAGACCACAGGGGACGGTTCTTTACTTCTGTTCAAGCATAGCAACATACGAAATATAGTGACTGGACTATAAAATCATTTTAAACCAAAGTCCAAATCAATTGGTAATCGAATGCATCATATCGATGCAGCACAGGCAAGTTTTGGAAGAAATGAAGGGGTGATAGAGTTATATGCAATTTTATTGCCTCAAAATAAGAGTTTATGAACAAACGAAATTTAGTTTGACCATGGAAGAAGAGAAAAGCAGGAACCACAACGAACTTCCACAATCCGATGTAATCTGTTTTCCTCTCAAACCCGCACAAAGGAAGGGATTCAAAAACCACCCTTTGATCATAACCCTCCTGCCGCAATCGATGATAGGCTAGCAATCATTAAGAGTAGAATATTTTGAAAACCCTATGATCCGAACACGGTAACAAGTAATAAAGTATAATTGCATATTACACCATGTTCCGGCGGTCTCCCGGTGTTATTTGTTGTTGTTTTGCGTTATATAGAAGTTAATGTACATCGTTATGCCGTTCATCGTTCCTGCCCAAGCCTGCCCAGTTTGAAATCAAGGATGAGGTAGTTTACTAAATTTGAAAGTTGGACGGGGGGGGGGGGGGATCTTGATATTTTCGTGGGACCCATGCTCGTTCCAGGTTCTGAACTGACCTTTAACAGGACCATTTTGGGGGGGGGGGGGGGGTCAGTTAAAATATATCGCCCCTAATTGGACCAGCTTTGGAGAAATTATACTAGTTTTCCATGAAAATAATACACCTAACGGTACAAAAAAAAGCAGTAAAGGACAATCCTTACTGTGTTTTTTTAAATATATTTTCACTATTATTATCCCAGTTAGAACTCTCTTTTGAAATTACACGTATAAATGTATTATAAACAGCTTTAACTTGTATGCAAAATATTTTGATAGATATTGTATCAATTATTTTTCAACTGTAAGCATTATTACATAATTATTTATCCAGGATTTTTTATGCTGTAGCCTATTTCTTGATGAACAAATAAAAATTGATTGAGATATGAGCGGTAATTTGCAGTAGATTATGACCCTTGCGGGGCCTGTTCTCATACATGAAAATGATACACCTTTACAAAAAATAGCCAAAATGAACACTTTCACTACTGCAGATCAAAATACACACTTAGGTATTTGCTGATATGTTTTAGATTATTTTTTCCTATTTGTATCAATTGAACAGTCACAATCACAACTGAATTTTATACCCCTAGCGGAACTAAAACTTGATTAATTGGAATTTGATACCCCTTGCGGTAGTCCCGCTGTTCAGCTCGTCCCGGGGCTCTTAATGGTTTTAGGAAATAGCATGGGTTCCGAGCAAAATCAAGAACCCCCCGGGCTTGTTGAATCGCGGTTTTCCATGGAATGTGGCTATTGTTTGAGTATTCGCTGATCTCCGCGATGACCCGGAATCTTTCCGCAATGAGAAACAACCACGAACTGAGAATTTGCTCTCCTGGTGCGGCACGGTTAAATATTCTGAATAAGATTATCCTCGGAAGGGTCCACTTGAGAGAATATAAATAACAATTGCAATCATAGGGCTGCAGATAGATCGTTCAAACGTCAAAAGAGTGGATCGTTGTGGTTCCTTCTTATCTCTTTCTTCCAGTGATATTGACATACACCGTACATATTTTATGCGAACGAATTCAAAATTACGAGAATAAAATATAATGAATAAAGTGCTAAATACCTATATATATTTATACTAGCATCACCCCCCCCTCGCCCAGACCTCTAGGCCCAGCATGTACCACGAGGAATATGAATCTCGCATAATCCCATTGATAATATGCACTTGGATTTACAAGAAAAGCTGCATGCACATTCATCAACAAATCATGAGGGTTTAATATAGTGTCAGACTGTGTTTTTTAGTTAGGGTCAGGCATCAAACTAGACTAACGTAGATTCCTTTATTTGGAGGATTTTCATCTGGCGTTTGGTTATGATTTCCAAAATGACCAATTTATTATAATGGTAAAATTCGAACTTATTGTTGTCATATTTAGTTATGAAAAGAGCTCGTGATATACTTAGGATAATATGCCAAAAGTCATTTCCGACAAAAATGGCCATTCGCTGAATTTGCAAGATTCGTGACTATATATTCGTCTGTAGAATTACACATACATAGTGCCGTAATATGGCACGAAAACCAAACCAATCAGTTTCCGCGCAAAATGGGTTTGATAATGATCACACCAATTTATAGTGGATTTCACAATGACGGCATAAAAGTTTTAGCTAAGATTGAAATTATCATCCTTATATATTTTAAGCGAAATTGCCAGTTTTAAGAATACATAAGTAGAGCTCTCAAGTTATAAATACCGAGACCGAACGTCAACGTAAGGATTTAAAAAAAATACGAATCGGGCTGTTATTGACATGATTTTAATAACGGAGGTAGTTTTCCTTTTCCTCAGCACGGGCGACGGCGTTCGCACCAGTTTTGTCCCATCAACGGTAGAAAAGGGACTGTTTACAAACACTTCCCATATATTATGTTTTAGCTCGATTTCTAAACTTACGTAGGGCAGTCCTCCCTTTTAATCCCAAGAAGAATCGCTCTGGACAGAAACGTCACGTCTACCAGCTAAAACTCTGCCACTTTATGTTCACACCGCATGGACCAAACGGTTGTCAATTCATGTTTCCTCTTTTTCACACGACACTTCTGAGCACAATCGGGTGGTTACAAATGACTCACGGGCCTAAAACGGGGTATAAGATGTCGAAATATTTTCTGATTGAAAATAACAATATGGGGACGTCTAATCTGTAATAATAAGTTTAGTGCAAACACAAACTGATTTAACACAAGGGGAAATGATTTCTGATCCGTTGTGTGTTGCTTGGTTGACCGATTGCTATGGAACCAATCGTGCTTCACCCTTTCCTTCCACAGCCAATCAGGGTGTTGTCTTTCGGGGAAGCTGCCCGGCTTTCCTGGAAACGGTCACTCGTCGCTATTGCCACCGGGGAGTTTTTTTAGATCGCACTCCCTGGGCGTGTGTACCGTTTAAAACTTGTTCCCTCCCCCCCTGTGTGGTAAACCAGCAGAAGGTCTTTTAATTTCCCAATTTAGGTTTAATTGTATCTTTGCTTAAATGCTCTTTTAAACATTTGGACTTTTGTATTTTTGTAAGTAGAATATTGGGAGGTTGTTTTTTATCTTAAGATTGTGTTTGAACCTTTGTTTTGTGCGGGAATTTTAAGAAATTGGGTTGGTCAGTTCATGTATCTGAAACCTTCATAAAATAAATTGAACTTGTAACATATATATAATAAATGAAATTGGATGGTAACTTAATTTAGGCTAGTGGATATGTCAGATCCATTTAGCAAATTGCGCATTTGCTTAACCTAGTTGTAAATCTGTATGTTCCAATAAGGATCTAAGTGGGACTTCAAGTGTGAAGTTAAGGACTATATTTTGGATCGGTACCTTCTTTGGCAAATTGCTGGGGAGGTGGGAACAACAACGGCTTAGTATATCAATAGTCGCATTTGTGTGCAGTAGGATTAAAACAGGAACTTCGATGTGTAGTTAGGCAGGTTCATTTCCGCGGTACCTTCTTTTGCAAATTGGTGAGGAGTGGGAGCCTCAGTTGTTTAGTATATTACTGGTTGCTGAGTGCTTTTGGAATTGGAATAAACTGGAATTTGGACATAAATATTTGGAAATACTTGATTTGGAATTGGAAATAAATAGGAGACTAACCCCTGCAAATATGCGCCACACATTCATATCGCATTCTTTCAGTGTTTTCCTTCTTCGGGTATGGTAAATAAAAATATTGATAAAATACAATCATGGCTGATGTTGTAATATCTCAATCTTTTGTAAGATAATAAAATACATTATTTTTTGATGTAACTTTGAGAAAACCTTAATGGAAAATCCCCACTTAAGAATTATAGGAGTCACGTGTGCTATTTTAACCTGTGTAATTACAATTTGATCGTTTTGTGGGATAAATATAATAAGAGCAGAGATATAACCAAGAATCGTCGTTAAAAAAGACAACGCAATCACTGGAAGGTTTGTGTTTGAAAACAAATACAAACCAAACACGTCTTTTTTAACTATTTTTTAAATATTTTATAATTTAACATGAAGTTTAGTGGTAAAATGAAACATACTAATTTTTTGTGCGGACATGTTTCTTACAAAGATGAGCAGATGACATGTCTTTGGATCGCTTCAGTCCTGATTTAATCATTCCAACATGTTTACAATGGCTTTGATCAAGTGGGAAAGGAACCTTCTATTCCAATTTGACCTCAGTTTACCTTAGAACCTCATATGCGACCTTTGTACCCATTCAAATAATGGGTTTCCCACAAACAAAGTTTGGTGACAATTGGATTTTCACTTTCCATTCAGTGACATCAAAGAAAATGAACCTTAAAACACTCTCGCGCACACACAAACGAAAGCACACACGGAATTGAGACTAGCATCCTCGGCAAATCTCTGGGTATACTCCGGGTATAACGTTTCATTTGTTGACAAATTTAGTCATTTCTGGTACAAATAACAACTTGCAAGCATTAGGATTAGATGAAATATCGACGTTTCCCCATGATATTTTGATGAATGGAAAATAAACCGGTTATGTAATAAAACTGCTACAATTGCAGAGTACTATAGAAGGATAATTTCCAAAATGTTAATAATTATAATTGTAGCCTTTTTAATGTCACAGAATTTATTCTCACAAAATAGTGCAGGCCTACTATGAGCCAGCATTTCCAATCAGTTTAAAGCATGAAGTAAATTATATACTGATTATCATTGGTAAAACTGATATATTTAACTACCCGAGTTCACAAAGCCATTTTAATAGCAACACAAAGAGAAAGCTATGATGGTATTGAAAAACGTAAATAAATCACAAAATAACAATGCCATGCTAATTTCCGTAACATCAGAGGCCAGGCAAATTCTGTCCACGAATGTGGGTACAACTAGCACTCATCTCGAAATCAAGTGCACACGCAGTGACACTGTCAAATTCATCAGCCGGGCCGAACGCAGCCTGCACTTTCTCAAAAAAAAAAAACTTTATAACCGTGACCACATATTGGTGTTTTTCATACACATGTATAATTACATGTCGCGTCCGGTTGCTAGCTCATGTTTGTCAACCTGACCGCCTCCGGTTTGCGCCCAAGAGGCCACGTTAGTTTCAAACGAAATCAAATAGGATCACGACCAAAGAGGTTCTATATAGAACCAGTTAACATCCTACGCACTTTCTTTTGTTGACTGCTAATCCATGCTGCCAATCGGTATGCCCATAGTATAAAACTCTATCATATACCCTTGCCCAGTGGTACGTCAGGCCCAAAAGGTTCTATCTAGTATAGATAGTCAAAACGTTACGTAATCTTTAGATTACGACACTGACGTGTCATTTCCTATCATATCATTCGTTTTGTGGGCCATGGTAGGACAAAATTCACACCCAATAGCACCCAAACTCCAACAACTGATATTTTTGGGCGGATTGTTTTGTATCGAATTGACATATGTGTGTTACAAAGCACACAAAATGAATAATTATTCCCGTGCAATATTCCCAAAATGCGCGCCCCACACGGACGACTGGTTTTAATGCGTTTCACCCCCCTTGGTCAGGCCGACCTAGTTCAAGATACCGCCCCTACATGTTTTACAACATTGCTGTTAACTGGTCCTATAACCAGTTAACATCCTACGTCACTTCTTTTGTTGACTGCCATTCATAAGCCTGCCAATAGTTATGGCCGCATAGTAATTAAAACCTAAGAAACAGATACAATTGCCCAGTGTGTACAGTCGGGCCGACCTAGTTAAGATACCGGCCTACATGTTTACCAACATTGCTGTTTACTGGTCTAATAGATAGAGAGGCAAAAACGTTACGGTCATCTTTAGAAATTCATCGTCTCGCATGTGTTGCCGACCACAAAGAACATATGAGTACCCGACAATAGAAAGCATGCTGCCTCCGGGTTCTTTCCACATATTGTTGGGTGCCCGCTTTGCATATTATACACTAATCGGAAAGAGTTTGTTGGATAACATTTCTGTATGTTTTAGAGGGGGCCAGGTGTAATAATAGGGCCCCTGGATCATTGTGCTCAGATACTCACTCGCTTGGTCCTTAGGCGCGCTTGGGTGAAAAGAGGTATTCATTGAGGCGGTTTAATTTAATCAATACTACTGACGTGTCCTTTCATTCGTTGTGTGGCCATGGGTAAGGACAAAATTTACCACCCAATAGCCAACCCAAACTCCAACAACTGATATTTTTGCCGGATGTTTTGTATCGAATTGACATTATGTTTGTATACAAGCACCCAAACTAATAATTATTCCGTCATATTCAAATGTCAGCGCCCAGCACGGACGACTGGTTTTGAATGGGCTTTCACCCCCTTGTTCACGACATAAAAGCCTCATACCACTCCATAGGGGTGAATCCCATTCAAAACCATCGTCCGTGCTGGGCGCGACCTTTTTTGGAATACTTGCCCGGATAAATATTAGTTTGGGTGCTTGTATACACACATAATTCAATTCGATACAAACACCGGCAAAATATCAGTTGTGGATGTTGGGTGTATTTGGTTTGTCCTACCCATTGCCACAGCAATCGAATGAAATGACACGTCAGTTCGTTCTTGATTAAAATAAACTTTAAAATACTCTTTTTCACCTCAGCCACATTGCATTATGAGAAAAAAAACGAGTATCTGAGCACATGATCCAGGTGCAATTGTTGTTGGGGGATAATATTATAATAGTGGCTGTTTTGATATTCGAGTGTATCGTGCGCATGGCTACAGAGCGCAATAGCTCTGTAGCCATGTGGCGTATGTTCAAGGGTATTATTGTTTTGATAGAGATTCTTTTGTCAGTGGAAGTTCCTGGAGTTTTAGAGTTAATGCACAGAATTAACCAGCATATTGATGTGAACTTCATATTTTTTCTTATTTTATCATGAAATTCTAAGATCTTTTGACAAAGGTTTAAGGAATGGATTTTTTTTAATGTCACGGGGACCGAGCACGCCATAGTAATGCAGTAGCAGTTTCACAACTTACCGTTTGGAAATCCCCAATGCCCAAATCTATCAGATCGTGTCCTACCTCCCTGTACAAAGAACCACATTATAGTCTCACATCGTGCTCGATACGCTGTGACCACAGAACCGATTAAGAATGCTTGCTGCTTTGCCGTATTGTAGTTATAAACCGGTAACGAGATGATAGTTTGGAGTGTGTCACTGTCAGTTAAGGTCACTTGTCCATGTCTCAGATATCAGTGTCCTCGTCGGGGCGACCGATATATATAAATCCGACTATGTTTTCAAGTCTGTACATATGACCCTCTGCCAAAAGTGCTATTATTTGTTTTTTTTTCAAAAACAAAACCCGTATATATGTCTAAACAGTAAAATTTTACCTTTCCCTCAGATTCAACAACCGATCGTACCGATGACGAAATCGGTTGTTTTTTCCATGTAGGAGACTACGTCATTTACCTGATAGGTGTGGTCCCCCGAAGCAAAATAATAAACCAATCAGGCCGGGACGTCATCAAATCTTTATTTGTTTCCAAATTGGCTGTTATTTATTCCCATAATAAAATTCCTTTTAGATCAACATCTGTATATTGTTTCTTTAATAATTAATATTTCATTGTCCCGCCTGAATGTGAAAAAGATATGTCCATAAGTCTACAAACGAAAAACATAGTCAGCCGGCCCCCCCCCTAAATACCTTACCGTGGACTGTATGATGAGCAGACGGATCCCCGTTAAGGGTATTTAGCCGGCTTACAGCCACTTGCGCGCGCTGCGGGGGTTATATGCGTCCAGGTGCCTATTATTACACTGCCACCTCTTAACACATACTCAATTTTTAATCACTACTGATTATTGGTATATGCAAAGCGGCACCCACAGTAGGTGAAAGAAGCGGAGGCAGCCATTGCGTTCTTATTGTTGGTAATCTATGTTTTCTTTGTGGTCGGCAAAACATCGAGACATGCATTCTAAAGATTACGTAACGTTTTCCCTCTCTATGTATATAGAACCTCTTTGCACACTCCTGCTTATTGCAACTATTTGAAACAAACCTAAGCAGCTCAAAGTCCGGGTTAACTAATCGTGCGCAAGCGTTGTCCCTGGAACAAAACGAAAGAACCGAATAAACCTCCACCCTTTAAAAAAATAATTCCAACTCTGTTCATATTTACAACGATTATGAGTGGAGAATCACCTACTCACATATTTCGCAAAACTTTTTGACTTGCTTCATTAGGGAATACGGGGCCAAATTTCAAAGTTATTTGAATAACAACTGCAGGTTGAAACATAATATCGCATCCGCTTCCTGATTCGGTCAGGCATTCCATCCTTGAAACCAGGGTTACTGGTCTCTCAAATATTCAGAGACCGTGATTGGCCCTAGTATTCAGTTGTATAATCTCTATTTTCGTTTTTGTACTTCATTCCTAAGAATTCTATTGTACCGGGCAGTGTATAATTTTCTTTTATTTGATTGTATAGAATACACATCGGCGGTGGCGGTTGTGCGTGGTTTCAAAACGTGTTCCGATAATAAGCAAAATAACTCGGTAAATTTCGATAGCAGATTATTAGCCAATCGCATCAAAACATCTAAATCTGCGAAAGCGTTAACGACACTCGGAACATCTTCAATCAAACTAGCAACGTCCACTGGCCTATAAACAATTTGCGTTATGTTCATAAACACTGGAGTAAGAGAGACAATAATACCACCTTTCGCGTACTTATAGTTCACATACACTACATGAGTACACTATAGCGTATTAGTACATATAAGGCAATGCGAGATTACACCAATCCGATCTTACAGGCGATGCCAAAAACACGAACAATGATGCGTTTTTTTTGAAAGGAGTTTCGTAAGCGAGACGTTTGCAGCACCAGACCATGCTTGGGTGAAGTCCTCCATGAAAAATTTTTCAGAGGTCAATGTGGACAGAAATAGCTGCTTCTTTGTAATTCTCTTTAAGATGCTACCTACTTCTCTACATAATTTGGTGGTTCCTAGACTGGTCAGAGGAACCATTGACCAGTTCCCCATAGGATTTTGCTTTGTCTGGGGTAAATGTCACAAGAGCAGAAATAGCTGCCTTGTAGTATATTTTTTTTTCCATTTCCTTCCTTAAAATCCCAAAAATCAATGGCTATGGTGGAAATAATGGCACAAGAACCACTAGCGATGTTCCAATGTGGGGTGTGCTTTTGGTGAAAAAGGCCACATGGACGGAAATAGCTGCCTTTTTTACGTTTCTATAAAATGTTTTTGCTGTCTCCAAATAAATGCCTGTGATTGCCAGACGTCACAATAACCAACACGCACCGTATTGGGGTGTGCTGTGTTTGGACATTAGAACCACTAATCCATGTTCTTGTGGGGGGTAACTTTGATGGGGGCATAGAGGTAAGTTCATTCAAGTCAACAAGTCAAACCATGATTTGTGGTTACCCAAACTGGATCCGAATTGCAGAACCCAAACAATTAATCACACTTAACAAAGAGTCAAATATCGTCCAAACTCAGGAAAGGTTGTTACGACGACATCTCGTGGATCCAAGATAAAAGAAGTACCTTTTAAACACAAACAAATTAGCCTTGTGTACAAATGATCTGAATTTTGAACAGTACAGAGGTTAAGAGCCCTAATTCTGTTACGACATCACAATGGTGGCCAATATCAGAATTACCTTTTAAACACAAACAAATGAGCCTTGTGTCCAAATGATCTGAATTTTTGAGCTACAGGTTAAAGCCTATATTTCTGTTACGACGGCATTTCTGGATGCAAGATCAGAATTAATCCGCCAAACCTTTTAAAACATAAACAAATGACCTTTTTGAAAATAATACAGATTTTATTTTCCTTTTGTTGGTACAACAATCGGTTCAAGAATTTGGAATATTCGAAACATTTACAATGGAAAGTATAATCAATACTCATCATCTATTGGCGAAGTCCTTAACACAACTGCATAAGTGGGAATCTTAAGAACGAAAGGAGGAAGAAAGAAGAAAAGAAGAAAAAAACAATTAAGAGATAATCTTTTTTAGACCGACAGTAAACACATCTAAAGTGCTTGTTCCATTTTTGTCTATCATGTTCCTACTTGATAGCAAGCCTGACACTTGTCCCACGACAAGTTAAGCCCGTGGAAACAGACTGCGGTTTTGATAATGCGCGATAATGCATAGTGCATCGCCCTAATCACTCTGTGTGCAAAGATTGATGGTTAACCACTAAAACGGAGTTTTTATCTATAATCTTGAGAAAGAATGGATTTGAAAGCTGAAATTTCAGGACAACAAAGATAAATCGGCCTTTCATCTGATATCAAAATTTTATACTCTTACCTGTTAAATCAGTGAGTCCCAAAGGACGAATCGGAACAAGCCCTTTAAAACGAGAGAAATCTCAGCAACCTACCTTGTATATCTTCCTTCAGAAGTACAAATCGCATTCACTCAAGGGAACACATGTATCACCTGATTGCACAAGCCTTCTACACACTGACAACCCTGAAACACAATCCTATCGCACGTTTCTCAGGATTTGGAGATTGGCACAAGTTGCTGACAAGCAGCTCCACAATCCGTGTACCTCAGGTTAGGTCACAGTCCCTATGGCTGCAAGAGTTGAAAAGCAGGTTTTGATATATTGTTGGTGGGGGGTCGGGGTGGAGAGGGAATAAAAACAAACCCGATTCTTCACAGGTTCGCGTCCGGTCATCAGGTTCTGGGTGAAACCGGTTTCTATTCTTCTTAATATTGAACCGATGCACCACAAGAACCGTCGCTCACACTGCGGTTTGCGTTTTGAAAAACCTAAGTAAAACAGAACTACTGTCTTACAGTTTAAAAACTCATTTTGGGTCTTTGAAATTATCCAACAGCTGGTAGAGACAAATGTTCGATATGATTCACACATTTAAAGAATTTGTTACCCAAACGATCGGTTTGTTTAAAGACACTATCAGCGAGTCCCCGGAGAGTCCAATTTTGAAATTGATAGGAATAGCTTGAAAGTGAAGGGCAGTCCTGTAGAATTCTCATAATTATTTTGCAATGCAATTGTGCGGAAAGGCGAAAACGGCGTGTTCAAAGATATGAATCTCCATTCAATTACTGTCGCCTTAGTGTCCGTCGGACCGTATAACTGAAATATTGATCTCTCCTTATGTTGCTTTCAGTCCTTGTAAGGTATGTTAAGGTACCTAGATCCTTTTTATACAGACTGCAAAATCCTATTTTTGATGTTCTTTTTTCGATATTTCTGAATTACGCAATATCATTGCTTTTAAAAGAGTTATCAGTGCCGTGATAACCTCTTAACAATGATACGCCCTAAAGATGAATTTCCATGGTCAAAATCTTTCAGAACACCCTTGTAGAATTTATTGTTTCAAATGCGAACGCACCGCGTATAGGGTTTGCGTATGCAACACAATGTAAAACCAACAATGCGCACTAAAATTACGCACTCCTTACAAACTGTCCCATGTGAATATTTTAGTTGTAAACTAACTGCCTGCCGTAACTGCCCCCACTAACCATCCACTTACCACATCGTGGGATAGCATCTCGCCATCCCCTGATATCAAACCCCCGTTTTTTTTGACATCTTTCTGCATACGCTTGCCAATAATCACACGAATCCCTCGCGACTCACATCAGCACATATCTCAAATTCGACAGTCGGCGAACAAATCAGTTCCATCAACGTCAGCGCAGGCCGCAAATGGGTCTGTTACGCACAAAGTCAAATGCCACATCTGAAGCATTATGAAACCCCATTATACCTATCAGCCTTTCTGGTTTCAACCTACAAAATCCAGGCCCTAAAATCAATCGATCCCAAATTTCCTTACAATATGATTAATTAGAACTGGGAAATTTTCTGAATGTAGAAAATCTGTTTTTTTAGACATACTGACCAGATTGCGTCCCTTATAAAACACCACTTACAATTCCAGTGCATCCGGGTATTTTTTTAAAACATAATTGACTAGGAAATTGAAAACAGAACACTCTTCACGTTTAAAACAGAACACAACATCTTTGTGCAGTTTTTTCCCTTTGGCTGACCTTTCCTTCCGAAAATACACTGGATACACTTCAAACTCTGTCGCCCTTAGTAAGGTTTTTACTTCACTTACCCTCTCTAACCCGGTTATAATTGTATTGACATTCTTCAATTTGGAGTAACAGACTCGCGGTAGAAGAGTTGTAGCGAACACCACACCGCAATATTAATGGTAGAGCCTAGCCCTATATAGCTATCACTTCGACCGAGCTACCACCCCGTTCCTGTATTACACATGGTTCCGCCCTTTACCTTCGCTCGTTCCGTAGCGTTGCACGCCGTCCGTACCTATACCTCCTACAGAGGAGATAGTCGGGGCTATCGTAGCGGAAAAAGCCAGAACAACCTCGGGCTACCTTTACCTCTACCTCTAATAAAGGTGTTATAATAAATGTTGTGTTGGCTGCTTGAGTCAAGCACTTGTGCCATAATAATGGTTGCACATTGGATATGATATATTTTAGCGTATTATTCCAGATCCACGCACACCTGTATATCGATTTGCTGAGTGGTGCTCAACTTTGATGACTTCTGGTATGTGTCGTCCTCTTCAACCCACAAGTTAACTTGTGTCATTCCCCTATACAACATTTCTGTGTCCCGTCAAAATAGTGGCGGGATCCTTGTCACAATAGTTTCATATTGAAAGAATATATATTGAATAAAATGGCTAATTTTTTGATATTTTATAAAGCAATTGTCTTATTCCAAAAAAACCGTTGGAGCTGAAGAACATCCTCTCCACTGCAACGGGAATAACGACGAGACGCGAGGTCTTATTTGGGTCATGGAAACACCCATTATCGAACCCACATCAAGTTGTGGTTTGTGTCTGGATTGGCTGTACTGTATTTGATCGGTTTGTGAGTTGGCTATACTTGAAAGAAGGCTTGGCCGCCATCTTTGGTCCCCCTAAGACTAAAATGTTGAATCTATTCAACCATTGTCCTCCAAGTCTTTAAGTTAAGACAATTTCTAACATGCCAAGTCTTCCTTATCTGATTATGGAGCGGTCTTTATTTGGGGAACTAGGGGGAATGAAGGCTTAAATTTTTTCGGCGACAATTCCATTCGAAACTTTTGCATTCCCCTTATTTTGTGAAATTTATCCATTTAAGATTCAGTTCCTCTTCTCCTTGACAAAAAATTCACATCCTCGCTCAACAAACATTTGTCCGGATTCCCCTCTCAACTCTCTAGCCTCCGGCATAAATATAAGCTTCTCCCTTCAACAAAGGAATACACAAACACCCTTTAAGGCGCACAGGGCCGCTCATCAGCTCCAACAACAGCAGCAGTAGCGATTTTGATTACATTGATTCCGGAGCATGTTTCTTCTTCTTTTGTACAGGGTTTACATCATCCTCCATATGCCCAACTGTTTCAATTGGATTTGCAGTATTTTTTCTGTTCCAACAGTCTTTCATAGATAATTATGTTAGAGTGTAAAAGACACAAAACATGATAACAACGCCGACAATGCAGCAAAATAATAGAATAATAAGGACATTGCCCAAAGAGAGTGTATAACTGCTGAAAGAAAATGAAAATCTCGTTTGGATATTTCTTTCATATTGGAATTCGGTAGAACGTCTTGTAGGGAAAAAGTGGAAAAAAAAGTTGTCATTTTGCATTTTCTATTTGTGCACACAATTCATCATTCCGTAATTGGCTTCTTCCACTCAACATTACTTTCAGTACTACTTATATGAATACGCAAATGTTCGTTTACGACCTTTCTTCCCACTCAACATTACCTCAATATTATTATGAATGATCGCAACATGTAGTTAGGACTTGCCTTCCACTCAACATTACGCTCAATACTTATATGAGGAATACGCAGAATGTAGTTACGACCTTCTTCCACTCAACATTACGCTCAATACGTAATTATGATGAATACGCAAAATGTAGTTACGACCTTCTTCCACTCAACATTACGCTCAATTCTTAATTATGAGGAATACGCAAAATGTAGTTACGACCTTCCACTCAACATTACGCTCAATACTAATTATGATGAATACGCAAAATGTAGTTACGACCTTCTTCCACTCAACATTACGCTCAATACTTAATTATGATGAATACGCAAAATGTAGTTACGACATTCTTCCACTCAACATTACGCTCAATACGTAATTATGATGAATACGCAAAATGTAGTTACGACCTTCTTCCAATCAACATTACGCTCATACTTAATTATTTGCAAAAGTAATAATACGCACAATTTAACATATTTCAAGCGAAAGGCTCAATTTATTGCAGGGTTATTAGGCTAATTAGTCCTAATTAGGTGTAGATACGACAGAAATTCAATTTTGAGTGCAACAAGGTACTGGTAACTGGTAGATACGACTTTGTTTAACTCGACGGGAAAATCGTGTGTGTAGTTACGGCTCTTTGATTAGCTAATTAGTCGTCTTAAAATTGTGAAAAATATGGATAATATATTTTAACTAGAATTTCGCGGTTCTCGGCTTTCGCGCTCGCTATATTCAATGAATATAAGCTATGGGCCGCTCCATGACCTTTGAAATTGGCACATGACCTTTGACCTCATCATATGAGGGATCCCTTTGTGCACCTATGACACAAGTTTGTTCCAATTGAACTTCAACTTTTCAATTGAGGTCAATTTTCAAAAAAACAACATCAATTAAAAAAAAACCTGAACATTTTAGCATATTTTTCAACTTGACCTCACATGACCTTTGACCTTGGCATATGGCGTTTGACCTCATCAACACATGAGGGATCCCATGGTGCACCTGTGACACAAGTTTGGTTGCAATTGAACTTCAACTTTTCAATTGTTCGGTGTACCATCGACGCCAAAAAAAAAAAAAAAAAAAAATTAAACAAAAAATTTTTTTTTTAATTTTATTTGTTTTTTCACTTTGGATTTTTTTAAAAAAATTTTTTTCGATTTTTTTTTTAGAATTTTTTTTAAGAATATTTTTTTAGAATTTTTTCTTCGCAGATTTTTTTTTTCTTCGTTGGAATTTTTTTTTACTTTAGATTTTTTTTGGCGTCGCTGGGACGATAAAAAAAAATTGGAAGTGAAAAATAAAATTTTCGCTATATAAATGGCTGGGGATACAAATGCCGGGAACCAGCCACGGGAGGAGAGTTACTGGCCGGAGATGAGTCTTTTGTTCTGCTTTTTAGATATGCCGTGTTGCATGCATTACGGTGTACCATCGACGCCAAAAAAAATAAAAACAAAAATGAAAAAAAAAATGAAAAATTAAATTTTTTTTTTGATTTTTTGTTCTTTTTTCACTTTAGATTTTTTTTAGAATTTCTTTTTTTAGAATTTTTTTTCTTTAAAATTTTTTTTTTGAAGAAATTTTTTTTTCTAAATTTTTTTCTCCGCAGATATTTTTTCTTCGTTGCATTTTTTTTTTCACTTAGGATTTTTTTTTGGCGCCGTTGGTACGATAACAAAAATTGGAAGTGAAAAAAAAATTTTTTTTTTTTTTTTTTTTTTTTTTTTTTTTTTTTTTTTTTTTTTTTTTTTTTTTTTTAAAATTTTCGCTATATAAATGGCTGGGGATACAAATGCCGGGAACCAGCCAAGGGAGGAGAGTTACTGACCGGAGACGAGTCTTTTGTTCTGCCTTTTTAGATTTTGGTGTTGGCATGCATTCGGTGTGTACCATCGACGCCAAAAACCCAAAAAAATTTAAAATAATAAATTAAAAAAAAAATGAAAAAGTAAATTTTTTTTGATTTTTTTTTTTCTTTTTTCACTTGGATTTTTTTTAAGAATTTTCTTCTTTTTAAGAATTTTTTTTCTTTAGAATTTTTTTTTTAGAATTTTTTTTTTCTAAATTTTTTTTCCGCAGGTATTTTTCTTCGTGCATTTTTTTTTTTTCACATTAGGATTTTTTTTTGGCGCAGTTGGTACGATAAAAAAACTTGGAAGTGAAAATAATAATATTTTCGCTATATAAATGGCTGGGGATACAAATTCCGGGAACCAGCCACGGAAGGAGAGTTACTGGCCGGAAACGAGTCTCTGTTTTGTTATGCTTTTAGAATGCCGGTTACATGCATTACTTTCGCATTAGACTACCCACATCCACACAAATTAAATTGGCCGATCTAAGTTTCTGCATATCAGGACACTACACAGGCAATAGAACATCTTGGGTCCTGCCCTGGAGCAACAATGCACAGCACAAGAACCCGCAAGAAAACCTTGCGGAAAGTGAAGCAGCATACGTTGTAGATGTAAGGCCTAACATCTCTCTGGCATTGGATCAACGTATTGGATGCACTGTTTTTGTACACGATAAACGAACTCACACAAAATAAACTAAAATTGGATATTTTGCTGTTTGTTGTGGCTTGGGCTAGGAAATAATTTGATTGCCGGGGGGGGGGGGGTCGATACCTTTAGCCACACCCCCAATAATTTAACACTTTACCAAAACATTCACATTCCAACCTTTTCCCCTCCAGCAACCTCACTTGTTCAAGAGCTCCGCCCTTCGCGAAGCCAGCGGGCCCCAATCCTGAAATTTTCCTAAGCCAAGTTCATCACAGAAAAAGTAACGCTGTTTTTGAATGTCTTGTTTGGCCACCCCCGTGACGTCATTGTCCCCCTAACTCACTGAAAAAGAAACTGATGGATGAATGTGGGCCAGGTAGGTCCCCGCACCACGCATGCCACAAGTTCATTACACTGGATCAGCGACACTACAACAGCAATAGAACATCTTGGTCTGCCCTGGGTAGCACACATGCACAGACAGACCCCGCAAGATCCTTGCGGAAAGTGAAGCAGCCATACGTTGTAGCCTGTAAGCCTACACACCTCTATGGTGGATATATTGAGGATGCACTGTGTTTGGACACATAAGACGAACTCACACAAAAATACGACTAAAATTGGATCATTTTGCTGTTTGCTTGTGGATTGGGCTTGGACAATATTTGATTGCCGGGGGGGGGCGGGGGGGGGGGGGATCTCGAATTTAACCTTCTAGCCCCCCCCCACCCGCCAATCATTTTAACACTTTAACCCAAACATTCAAATTTACAAAGCTTCCCCCTCCAGCAACCTCTTGTTCAGCGCTCCGGCCTTCGCGAGGGCCAGCGGAAATGTGGGGGGGGAGCCGGCCCCAATCCTGAATTTTCATAGCCAATGTTCATCCGAAAAAGTAAAGTTTTTGTGAAGTATTGTTTGCCACCCGTGACGTCAATGTCCCCTAACTCACTGAACAAAAGAAACTGATGTATGATGTGGCCAGGTAGTGTCCCCGCACCCCGCACTGCACAGTAGTCATTCAAGGGATCAATAAACCACGGTGGTGCAGAACTAATTTTCGGGCCCATGCCCAGGCTAATGCATAAAATTGTATACCATACGTCCACCTTTCTTTCCTTTTTTTATATAGCGAACAAAAGAATTCAAGGCTGCCAATTCTTTATTTTCCCGAAAAACACTTATTTCAATCACCAAGGGAACTTAAAAAAAAAATGGGAATAATTGAGCTAATAATGTATTAACATCCATTTTGTCAATTGTAACTCCTAAAAGCACTTTAAATAATTGAGACCCCAGCTAATAGATCTGACAATAATAGACCAGCATTCTCATAGTACATCTGGTGTCTAATATGTATGTCATATGGGGCCGGGGTTATATGGCAGGTTGTTAATCACCCAGGATCTAGGAAGATGGTTGCATCATGCAGCAATAGAGATTTCACAAAATCAGGCGATATAGATAGAGAGTTATATAGATTGATAGGGCCTCTATGGGAAATAATCTTTATAAAGAAAACTTCTGGTGTAGTTACGACTTCGTCCACCCAACGGTTTTTCTACTACATCGACCGTCCGGGGGGGGGGGGTGTTACCAACCCACCCGATTTTTTCGTAAATGACAAACATCATCTTGTTGGTATATCAGTGTGTAGCTACATTAGTCCTTTCTTCAAATAAAGTACAAAATATAAACGTTTTAATATGACTCAAGTTCATAACTGGGAGTTTATATAATAGAAAGTTATACACAATATCTAAAAAATAAGAATGGTATACAAATATTGTCAGTATTTGCTTAGTAGCATCATAATTAACATAAGGACCATTTTGGCCATTTTAAACATACGGTTAAGCAGGTGGCAACCACCCCCCCCCCCCCCACAACACACACTTCCGACTTTGACGGAACCCCAGTGGTACCTCAATTTTTCGCTAAAAATGACCGCAAGGTGAACTTACAATTAAATAAAGCATAGATCAATATATTATGTCTGTTCAGACCTTGTCCAAATGGGGGGGGGGGGGGGAAGAAGGGGGAGAGCATTTTCTGACGGGGGAAATGTGGTCCTTTCCATAGACAATGTACTAACGGTCAATTTATTGGGGGCGGACGGGGAGGGGCAATTGGGCAAGGGTTTCTGAGCAGGGGAGCACTCGCCCCTCCATGCCACTGCTCCTGTTATACTAAGTATACCAAGGATACCACCCGTTCCCTGAACAATCACTGGACTTAAATAAACGGGGGATAACAGGAGTAGGATCAACAATATCAAGTTGTAATTAATACCCATATAGAAAAAGGATTTTTTGGGGGGAAAAGAAAAATAGGATTTAGTAGTTGGGGGGTAAGAAGGTACACAAGGTGAAAGCGGGTTGTATCTATGAACCACTCGTTTCACACAGACTATTGAGAAATGAAGAGTGAGCTTTTTCAGTAAGCTAGGGGGTCAAAGTGTGACGTCAAGAGGCTTTAAATAAGATATTGCCGCTTCCATTTCATCGCCCAATCCCACCAAACAGCAAAAACGATCACATTTTTGTGTGAACAGTCTAATCTGAGACCGGAATATTGCGCAAATTTAGTTATGCGACATTCAGTAATGCATGCAATTACGGCATAGCTGCGGCCAGGGCCATGATACAAGCAGGCGAAGGGAAAACAACGAACTCAAGTCCACTAACCTCTCAAGTCTCGTCTCCTCAGTGGATGCGTTTCCGGATTTGTATCCCCAGCCATTTATAGTAGAGACCTACTCACTTCATGGGGCAAACGTTTCAACTTAATCATATTCTTTCAATATTTTTTGTGCACACACTATTGTACAACGACGCAAAAAAAAAAAAAAAAAAAAAAAATCCATGGTTGAAAAAAAATTCTAAAAAAAAATACAAAAAAATTTATGACCAAAAAAATCCTAAAAAACCCCATTCTTAAAAAAATATCTCTCCCTCTAAAAAAAATTATTAAAAAAAAATTAAAAAAAAAAATTTAAAAAAATCTAAAAAAAATAAAACATTTTAAAAAAAATTCTAAAAAAAAAATCTACAAAAACATTGGTAAAAAAAAATTTAAAAAATTCTAAAAAAAAAGTTCTCAAAAAAAATTCTGACAAAAACATTTAAGTTAATGAAATTTTTTTTTTTAATGTTCATTTTTAATTTTTTGTTTTCATTGTTATTTATTTCTTTTTTGCGTCGATGGACACCGTACAATTGAGGTCAATATCAAAAGAAAAAAAGAACGTTTTTTTGTGGACACACACACATCCACACACACATCACACGCACAACGGATTGCTAGAGTGTCCCCAGCTCTAGCTGGCGGCCCACAAAAAAAAAAAAAAAAAAAATTACATTTTCATTGTCTGTTATCATTATTATCCTAAAAACTCACAAATTGAATGAACATAAAAAAAAAAAAAAAATTGCTTCTCCTGTAAAATTCATGAAACTTGTAGATACGACTTTGTTGCACTTCACATACAGATCTGCGTCACGAAATATTTAAATTAAGAACGTTATTGAATTACACTGTTTTGCAGTTAACACAATCCGTGATATTACTACGATTTATTGAACGAAGGAGTAAGAGGTAATTTGTAATGTCACTGGAACCGAGACTACTGTAGAAAATGCATGCCAATTCCACACAAAAATTACCGTCTGGAAATTCCAAAGCCAAACCATCGAGCAGGTCGTGTCCCCACTCCCGGGTGAAATTTAACTACGATGATGATTCGGCGAAACTTAGTCTACTACATGAGTTTACTTTGGAATGTTAAAACAAGTCCTAGCACTTCAGGAAATATAATTTAGCTAGTACGGTGAGTACTTTAAAGGTGCACACAGTCTGAGACACATATTTTGGGTACTTTGCTCTCGGACTTTGCTTGACAAATATATAATTATGTATGCACGTGAAAACATCATTCAAAAAGTTATGTTTTACCGAGTCGTAACGTTCACGATGTTTGCGAGGCGGGGTGCGATTCACAGCGATTAGCACAGTACTGCGGATGTCAACATGCTAGGGACTGAAAACTGCGTCTAGCAAAGGCTATATGCACGACTGTCGGGCACAAAATTCTAAATTGGCTATACTACATGACAATACCACACGCTTATATGTAAGTCATAACACCCATAGTTCGTAAACACCACTCAAATTGTACAAATTATGCTACAGCCATGCAATAATAGGGCTACGCAGTGTAATAATCAGTAATTTGGAAGTGTGCTTAAAGTACTCAACAGTAGCGCCCCAGGCCCACGTCCGATGCCACGTTTTCATCGGCACTGCATTAAAAGATCACATCAATAATGCCTTCTGTTAAATGACCTGTGCATAACTAAAAACTCCAGAAACTTACCCTGCAAAAGTTCTCTATCAAACAGAATACCCTTGAACATACGCGCCATGGCAGCTCATGGCTACAGAGCTATGTGCTCTGTAGCCATTGCTGGAACCGATAAACTCTAATATTCAAAAATCAGCCTATTATAAGTATTATACACCCCACCACCATTGCACTCCTGGATAGGTCATTCAATCGGACCGAAGGTATTTTTTTCCGCTTTGATCATATTCGTCGGGGGTTCTGCATACTGTCGAATCGCCATAAATACTAGTTCTGAGAAAACGGCGTTTGCAAGTTTGAGTAATTATGAAATGAGTGTATTAAATGAAATAAAAGAATATGGCTATTTTAAGTGGGTATGTTAAATACATGAATGGTTACTAACTGACGCCAGTAGTAAAAATCAAGAAACAAATGTGAACTTCATTCAAAAGGCCACTGAACGTGATTCGACAGTTTGTCAAACAGAATGTTTGATTTCGCTGTGTTCTAAGGAGTCGAATACGATTTCGACTGCATGCAACCCGTTGATTTCTAATGTTGATATGATGAGATTACTATAGCTACAGATTTTTAACTATTTTTAAATGATGATGCGATGATGCCACGATGATAAGAATCACGATTGGCGGTGATGATGGTGGCAATAACGATGAAATAGGAAACATCGAGATGACGACGACAATGATGCTACTGATGATGATGATGATGATGATGGTGATGACGATGATGATGATGATGATGACCACGACGTCGACGTGTCTATTGCATTGTGTTTATGCGACAACAGTGCAAATGTGTATACACACGACTTCCCTAAGCGGTTAAAATGGGAAAGATTCAATGTTGGCTTATCGTTCGTTGTAAAATATAGCACAGTATCTGACCACGATGGCCAACGAATTCAGAAATTACAACCTCTTACAAATTTGGCTCCTTAAATTAATATCTTAATTAGTCGGCAATATGTTTTAACTAATTTTGCAGAAAAAACATACATTTCAGGTTTAAATACGTTAGAAGGAATTACACACATCGTCGTGGGTTCTGCATACTGGGAATAAGAATTAAATGCTGTTCTGAGGAAAAACGGGCGTTTGATAAGTTTGAGTTACTTATGAAGCGTGTAATCAAAGGAAATAAAAGGAATGGCTCTTAGTTTTTTTCCGATTTTTAAGTGTGTAGGTTACAGCATGAATGGACTAATGACGAACAGTATTAAAATACAAGAAAGGTCAACTGTTTTCTTATTCAAAATGGACACTGAAGGTGATTTGACAGTTTTGTCAAAACCCAAAAGTTTGATTCGCTGTGTTCTAAAAAGTCGAATACGTATTCGCTCCCTGCATGAAACCCGCTGATTCTAATGTTGGTATGGCGAGATTACTATAGCTACGGGTTTTTTACGATAATAAATGATGATACCGATGATGCCACGATGATAAGAATAACGATAGCGGTGATGATGGTGGCAATACCGATGAAATAAGGAAACATCGAGCTTGACGACGACGACGACGACGACGACGATGACGATGACGATGATGATGACGATGATGACGATGACGACGATATCTATTGCATTGTGTTTATGCTACAAACAGTGCAAATTTGTATACAAATGACTTCCATGAGCGGTTAAAGAGACATGAGGAGATTTCCAAGAAGAAGCGCCCCCAATTTTTCTCGAACCCCGTTTTTTACATATTTGGAATGCTTCCCAATGTATTAGATCACACCTGAAGTGGATAAGCCCAATACGCCGACTTTATGTAATAAGATGATGATTTAGTAGTTTCTGTCGTGCACGGTTTTCTATGGGGAACGATTACGATAGCAGGCAAATTCAAAACAAGGTTTGCGGTTTTCTTTTGCACCTGTTTGTCCAATAAACCTTCGATAAATTCTCGGTAGGTGGTCTAAAACCGAATCAGTGAAATTTTAGAGAAATTCGTATCCTAAAAAAATCTCCTCCTGTCACTGGGAAACATTCACTGTTGCACTTTCGATGACCAACGAATTCAGAAAATTACCTCTTACCTCTTAAAATTAATATCTTTAATTAGTCGCCAATATGTTTTAACTCATTTTTGCAGAAAAAACAAATTTCAGGTGTAAATACGTTAAAAGGAACACAAACATTGTAGTGCATGTTATATAAAATTAATAAAGTAATGTACGCGCTTAAAATATATACCAAACTTCAAACGAATTAACAGTTAAATGGGTAGAATACTCAATAGTAAAATCTAACATAATCTAAACAATTCAGAGGGCACTAACGCTTATACAAACAACTTCCCAAAGAAAATATCAATTTGTTTCTGAAAGGCGAGTTTTTTAAATGATGTATTAGTAATTATTTAGTTTGCAGAATATCCAAGTTAACATCAAAGAAAATCAAACTTTCACAATATGTTTACCAAGTCTATTTTTGTAACACGGTTTACTAAGAGGTGGGGTGGTAAACACCCCGAGAATTAGCAATAGATGATTTCGATGATGGTGCCAGTTGATAGCTTTGGTCCTCCGTTTTCTATTGCTTCACAGACCTAAGTATCGCGTCACATGACGTCAAAATCACAGTTGGGCAAAATTGGTCCTTTCCAACAAAATGAACTTAAAGGTATGAATATGGATCTTCATGCGATTTTGCGCCCCAAATTATATGGAAATAATAGTTTTTAATCAACATAAACTAATGATAGAGCCATACAGTGCCAATATTAAACACATACTAATAACTAAAGGGTAATCCGTATCATTTATTAGCGAATAATGTGCCCGAGTCGAAAAACTAAATATTGGCGCCCAGATTTTTAATTTTTTTCCGCCCGAGGATATACATTCTGAGCCCATAAATGAATTACTACAACTACAAAGCTACAAAACATTAATTTTCGATTCTATTAACTAAAACAACTTGATTTTCTTTTGTTTTTTTGTTTTGTATAGGTTTTAAGGAATAGGCCTATTTATGTATACTTTGTAATGCTGATAGAATGATAAATGATAAGAAAATGCTTTAGAGGCGGCACATTATTGCAGAATAATTTGCAGTAAACTGCCAATCAAATGCTGCATTTTTCAATAAGGGGTAGTAGAGGTAATCACCACTTCCCACACTGTAAAAATGTGTCTTGGCCAAAGAGACTTCATGGATCATCAATTTTTTTTTTTGAGACATGGTATCTTTTAACACCAATCCATGTCTTATGCAAGACATATTCCAAAATGTCACGTCGCTTTGCAAAACACTATTTACAAGTTATGTTTTTAATGCACGACCACGTTGGTTTGTAAGACGTGTCTTTTGTCAGCAATCTGGAACATGTCTGGCTGGAGACATCTCTTTGTGGCTTAGATTAGGTTTTACTTTGTTCTATTTCTTTTATTTCTGTTGTTCAAGACAGGTCTATTGCCAAGACATGTTCTTACATGACGCCCATAAGAACCATTTTTTACAGTGCCAACCAATCGACTTCGACGCTAACCCCGTTGACGGTGCTCCCTTCACATTGTTTTCGCCAAAACTGAGCATAAGGATGTGAATTAATTATATGGAAGACTTACGAACGTTTTTAACATGGTGGGTTAACCGCGGAAAGTTTACCTGGGTGTTAACTCCTCCCCTTTGTTAACAGGGGGGGTTAATTTTCACTATCACTATGTCCACATAAAATTGATAGCTTTGTTTTATTTTGTACAAATGGTAAAAAATACAAACTGAGATAGCTTCGTTTTCACGACGCACCGTAGTTTCAATTAGTAAACCAGTATATACTTAAAACACAAAATTAAGTAACATCCCAATCCTCATGAAGAAAGGTAATTTCACCGATTGCCTTTAAAAATCTTGACAGACCTATTATCGCTTCTGATCACTGAAGTACGCAATTTTTGTCCCACGAAGAACTTATTTCGTTCGCCCAATTTTCCTGTTAGATATTGGGACCCGTAAAGCTAAATCGAATACGTATTCGATTGTTGGTGAAACCCGTTTTAATACAAATGGGTGTTATTCGACTCCGGCTATTTTGGTTAGGGAAAGATGTAATTGCACTCTATTTTGGGGTACAATTAAATAGTACATAACCTGCAACAGAATCAACTATTAACTAATTTGACCAAAAATCAATTCGACCTAGGTCCGTGGACCACGACTACATGATGTGATGTTATATAAAAATAATAAATAGTTAATCATGTGAAACACACACTGAATATTGGTTAGAACTTGTCATCAATAAATTGAGACGCAGAAAATCTTTAAAATGTAACTGGAACGGTTCATACTCAAAAAAGGTTTGTTCGAGGAAAAGTGTCTATACAACTTTATAACAACCCTATCTTTTCTCGTTTCCTTAAATTTCAAATACATATATAGTTTCTCCATCTTTAAGTGACAGAGAGATTTTTTATAATACGAATATCTCTCAAACTTCACTGGATCGACTGTGGTTCCCTTCAGAACTTCCGAGTTATTGGACAACAAATACAAAAGAAAACAAGCACACCTTGGTTTTGAACTTTTCTGAGACTACGTAATTGTCCCCATAGAATTAACACCGTGCTTTGACTTTCTGTCGTCACGACAGAAACGTACTAATCACATCTTCTTACTAGACGGCGTATTTGGCTTATTTCCCCCCCCCACTTCATGTGTGATCTATGCATTGAAGCAATTACAATTGCAAAAACCGTTCGAAAAAAATTGGGTGGCGCTCTTTCCTTGAAATCTCCTCATGTTTCTTTAAAGTAATGTACACGCTTAAAATATATACCAAACTTGAAACGAATTAACAGCTAAATGGGTAATATACTCAATAGTAAAATCTAACATAATCTAAACAATATACAGGGCACTAACGCTTGTACAAACAACTTCCCAAAGAAAATAGCAATTTGTTCCTGAAAGGCGAGTTTTTTAAATGATGTATTAGTAATTATTTAGTTTGCAGAATATCCAAGTTAACATCAAAGAAAGTCTAATTTTGCAACACGGTTTACTAAGGGGTGGGTGGTAAACACCCCGAGAATTCATTATTATAAAGCAATAGATGATTTCGATGTTGGTACCAGTTGATAGCTTTGGTCCTCCGTTTTCTATTGCTTCCACCATAACTTAGTATGGCGTCACAATGACGTCAAAGTTCACAAGTTGGCAAAATTGGTCATTTCCACCGATACACATCAGAGTATAAAATGAAAAAATGAAATTTTGCATCAAAAAGGTAGGAATGTTGGATTTTCATGTGGGTTTTGGCCCCAAATGATATAAATGACTAGATCAACATATAATTTTGGAGCCATACAGTGCACAATATTAAAACAAATGAACTAATAACTAAAGGGTAATGCAGTATCATTGATAGGCAAATAATGTGCCCGAGGTCGGAAAATTAAATAATGGCGCCCATTATTTTTATTTTTTTTCCGCCCGAGGATACATTCTGAACCCATAGATGATACTACAAAACCTTTATTTCTATTCTATTAACTAAAACAACTTGATTTTATTTTGTTTGTTTGTTTGTATAGGTTTTAAGGTAATGTGCCTAATTTATGTGTATTTTGTATGCTGATGAATGAAAATAAATGATAAGAAAATGCATTAGCGGCTCATTATTGCAGAATAATGGGCAGTAAACTGACAAATCAGAATACTGCATTTTCAATAATGGGTAGTAGAGGTAATAGAACCACTCCCCAACAATCGACTTCAACGCTAACCCCGGTGACGGTGCTACCTTCACATTTGTTTCGCCAAAATGAGCAGAAGGATGTGAAATAATTATATGGAAGACTTAACGAAAGTTTTTAACGTTTTGGGCACGGGAGGAAAGTTTACCTGGTTGGTAACTCCTCCCCTTTGGTAATACGAGGGTTAATGTCACTATGTCCCCCTAAAAGTGATAAATTTAGTTTATTTGTACTATGTTAAAACTACAAAACTTGGATAGTTCTTTTTCACGACGCACAGACCGTAGGTTTCAATTAGTACAAGTCACATAATTAAAACACAAAAATTAAAATGTTTAATAACATGACCAATCCCTCATGAAGAAAGGTAAATTTCACTGATTGCCTTAAATCTTGACAGATCTATTATCGATTTTGATCACTGAAGTAGCAATTTTTGTCCCAGCGAATACGTATTCGTTCGCAAATTATCTGTGTGCTTTGAGATATTTGGGCACGCGAAGCTATCGAATACGGATTCGATTGTTTGTGAAACCCGTTTTATACAAATGGGTGGTATTCGACTGCGTCTATTTTGGTTAGGAGATGTAATTTCACTTTTGTTTTGGGTAAAATTAAAGAGTACATAAAATGCAACCAGAATCAACTATTAACTCAATTTGACCAAAAAATCAGATTCGACACTATGTCGTGACCACGACGATATCATGTTATTTATCTAATCTGCAATGTCATAAAGTTCACACTCAACTGAAAACTTTAAGAACTTCAACCCCGGGACTTCAACAACTTTCCTATTTCTTCTTGGCCATGGCCTCCATCTTGACAAGTACTAGGCCTACGTGATGGCGTTATACATGTTAACGTCTAGCACAACTGATGCTCCCAGAGAGTGTTG
>JAMKCH010007153.1:0-54750 GCA_023653785.1 Ophioderma brevispina
TCGCCACTACCCGACACAGTCGGAAACAACATGGCCCGCCTACATATTGTAGAGCCAAGCGGTACCAACGTCTATGTGCGCGGACTCCCGCTCCCAGACCCATGAGGACTGCATCCAAAGTGAACAGGTGGTCCCATTTTGGCAAGAAAAGAAGAATGAAATTTACTGGATGGGGTGTGACCGCAAGGGACCAAACCATTAGTCCAGAAATGGGAGAAGGGGAAACAAGTTGGAAGACCATTATCATCCCTTATTTTTATTTATTTGTATTTATTTATTGACACTTCATCCACGGTAACACACAAACAGCATAAAAAGAAATTCAAGAAGTAAGGGCACACGATTAACAAATACAATATCTATTAATATGCAACCAAAAGCAAATTCCAAGTGAAAAGGTTGGGACCACAGGTGCTTAAATCACTCTAGGACCAATCCATCCCCTCCAAGGATTTTGAAAGCCAAATAGTGAAACCCCAAATTACATAGGCCTGCAATTTGGACATGTGCAGACTAAGCCCCAATACACGTTTGATGGCTCAAAACTTGTAGCAATCTGGAAATCTAAAAAGTCAACTACTCTGAGATTTGAAAGTAGCAAAAGAAACCAGTTTGTCTGGTTTCAAAGGGAAGCTGGTCCATAAAGAAACAATACATTGAAAAGGTTGCTTTATGTGCCTCAGTCCTGCAAAACTGAGGCTTTAACCTATGGGATCAGAAGAAGAGCTTGTGGTGGATGGTCCCGTCTGTTGCTGCCGCTGAATTCACAAACTGTTTATATCGAGGTCAGAATGACCACTTTTACTCTAAAAAGAAATAACAAATCAGACTTGTCTCTCCTGAGGGTGAGTGAAGAGATTGAGCTCGTAGTCTCGCTTTGATAGTCCCTGATCAGGATAAATGCAACTGAATTTGGTAGCTCGCCTTTGGACACATTCCAAAAGCTGAATGTTTGTTTGATTCCCACTCCAAAGGCAGCTACCATATTCAAGGTCACTCCTGATCAGGATCTATAAAGGGTCAAAGCACTACCTGCTCAGGGGCATTGAAACCTACAGTCGTAATCATACCCAATTTCTGATTGGCATTTTTTTCCACCACTACTGTTGATTGTGACATATCCATTGAGTTTTCGAAGAAAAAATAACACCCAAATCTTTGATAGTATCAATTGCACTCAAGGGTTTACCATTTCACTACTTTATAAAATGAATTTGATTGGTTAGGACGTCCTCGTCATGGTCAGGACCTTGCACTTTGATGGTATGAAATTAAGCTCCCATACTTTCTCTCCATTAAACAGGAAATCTAAGGATCTTCCTTTAACATGTCAGGGGTCTATTTTTGCATTTCAAAAAACACTTGGCATCATCAGCAAATAATGTCTATCTGGCACTATGGGCACCGCGGGGCAAGTCATTAAGGATAAAACAAAAAGAAGGCGGGACCTCAAAAAGAGCCTTGCGGCACCCGAAACAACAGGAAGCCAGTCTGAATAGCTACCATCAACAACAATTCTTTGTCGTCTTCCTGTCAGATAGGCCTCAAACCACTGTAATAAATCAGAATGAATGCCAAAGGAACGAAGTTTACGAAGGAGTAAGCTTATGCGGAAACACTATCGACCGCTTTTTGAAAATCAAGTACAAACACATGTCTCCTGCCAGACGTTGTCCCTAACAGAATGATTTTCGTTGAATAACCTCAAGCCTTTGTGTGACTGTGGAACGGCCCTTGATAAACCCATGTTGAAGAGGATACAATTTATCTTTAAGTACAGGAAAAATCAAATGGAAAAATAGTCTCTCTCCATAACTTCCACACCCACATACAAGAAACAGGTCTATCATTGCCGTACTTGTTGTATTATCTGCCTTTTTGTAGACAGGGACTACATTACATTTGCATCAAGCCATCATTGGTAGAGCCCCTTGGGCTATAGACATGTTAAAATATGACATAAGAGTGATCAAGTTGACAGTCACTTCCTTTAAAAAACACGTGGAGACAAACCAGATGGGGGAGAAATGGTGCATAGAGCCATGGTAGGCCATCCAAGTCGCAAAAAGGATGGATGGATGCATGAATGGGAGGAAAAAAACTAAGAACCTAAGAAAATGGGGGACCACTGTCGCCACTACCCGACACACGGAAACAACATGGTCCGCCTAGATGGGAGAACCAGGCGGTACCAACGTCTATGTGCGCTGACTCCCGCTCCCAGACCATGAGGACGGCATGCCAAGAGTTACGAGGTGGTCCAATTTTGCAAGAAAAGAAGAATGAAATTTACTGGATGGGGGTGTGACCTGAATGACCAAACCATGAGTCAGAAATGGGAGAAGGGGAAAAGGGTGGAAGACCATTATCATCCCTTAATTTTGATGCCTAAATGTGTGGTGGTTTGTAGTTTCTTGATCCATTTGCCTTCCAAAGCAAGTCGATGGTAGTAGTTCTTGCTGTCAGGTAGATCAATGGCCATGATGTAAATATCATCCGTACTGTGTCTTCTCTGGCTGAAGTGTCTGACAACCGGTTTATCACGACTGTGTTTAGTATCACCACAGTGCTCAAGAAGACGTGTCTTTAGAGCTCGTTTCGTTTCACCAACGTACTGGAGATGACATTTTTTGCGAAGTGATAAGGTACATGAATTTGTAGACAAACATTTAAGAGGATGTTGGATGAAGTATCTAGATTCTCTTTCCTGTTTTTTTAAACAACTGTGCTTCTGTTAAGTTAATCACCATGGCACCAGCTGTCAGTGTGTGATCTCTCTCTCTTGCAGCTGTGTTTACATGCAGCGCATTTATTACATGGGAACAATCCCTCGCTTCGGGGCTCGTTTGGTTGGAGCCTGAGAGACGATCTGACGACCACATCTTTGATGTTGGTAGGACGGCGGAAAGCAACTATGGGTGGATCCCGTATGGCTTCCTTGCAGAGGTCAGATGCGTGGAGAATAAGAAGGTATGTGTGTATGGTAGTAGCTACAGTGGAATGAATAGTGTGATGACCAGGGGAACTCGAGAGCAACTTTTTTTCTTTCTGGCAGACTCTGACGTTGAGAGTCTCCCCAGTGGAGCATATACGTCTAAGTCTGAACGCCAAGCTTTATGGAAGACTTTCCTTGGTGTGTTTAGGATGACACGAGGACCACTGGAGGTACTGATGTGTGTCAGTAGGTTTGGAATAGAGATCACTCTCCAGATGTCCATCACGTACACTCACCATGACATCAAGAAAAGGAATGCATTCTTGGGATCTTTCAGCTGTAAGCTTGATGGTGGGATGCATGGTGTTACAGAGCATGATGAAATTCTCTAGTTGTTCTTCCCCGTGAGTCCAAATGAGAAAAATATCATCGATATATCTCAGCCAGTGGTTTGTGAGTACTCGCGGAGAGCATTTTCTCCTCCAGGTTGCCCATTAACAAACAAGCTCCAGAGGGCACCATGCGGGTTCCCATCGCTGTCCCAAGGATTTGAAGATAGTGTTTATCCCCCAGTTCAAAGTTATTCTGGTTGAGGACAAGCTCCATGAATTTACTAAGAATGTTGACTTCAGTAGGGCTATGCCGTTGACGAAGGTAGTACTGGATGATGAAATGAAATCTTCTTTCGGTATGTTAGTATATAACGTGTGACGGTCCATGGTACAAAGGATTGTGTTCTGAGGAACGGCCATGTTGGGCCTGGCTGACACCCCCCATCCAGTAAATTTTCATTCTCTTTCTTGCAAAATTTGGCCACCTCGTCACTCTTGGCATGAGCGGCCTCATGGTCTGGGAGCGGGAGCCAACGCACATAGACGTTGGTACCGCCTGGCTGTCCCACCTAGGCAGGCCATGTTTTTTCCGTGTGTCGGGTAGTGGCGACAGTGGTCCCCATTTTCTTAGGTTCTTAGTTTTTTCCTCCCATCCATCCATCCATCCATCCTTATTGTGACCTGGATGGCCTACCATGGCTCTATGCACCATTTCTCCCTCATCTGGCTTGCCATACTTTCCTCTCTGGCTATTTTCACACTTGTTGATCACCTATATTGATTGAATTCCTTAGTTATTTAGATTTCTTTTGTTACTGTTTCTGTATATGTGATGTGATCAAGCAAAATGAGTCGGAAGTCGCAAATATTGATTTTGAGATATAGCCAAACAAAGGAGAAAATGTCTTTTGTTTCTATTGATTTTTTCACCCTTCAACTGATTATATCTGTGGAAGGAATGTGTTCAGAATTCAATGGGGGGTGGGTTCGGCAAAATGTAGCTTTTAAAGTCTGTCTCAGAGATTTCGGAGTATTATGTTTGTTGAAGAATAAAAATAGTCAACTAGAAAAAGATAGTAACAACTAAAATGCACAATTCCGAAATTGAGATGAATCGGATTTTTCGTTTTGATTTATGCCACAGTAAAAATTTATGTGTAGTATCACGTCCCATTAGGATACTGGGAAACAAAAAAACGCCACACCGTAAGTTTCTAATGTTTTTAGGTTCAAATGTCCACAATATTAGACCGAATGTAAAATTTGAAAACTCAAACAAAAGTCACGTAGCCATATCAATATCACGAGAGATAAGAGAATATAAAGAAATCAGTGTGTTCTCAATTTACCACTGGAGTGTAACCTAATTGAAAGGTTTGTCAAACAGGTAGCATCGGCCATTCAAATATCACAGGAAATTTTAGTGCCCAAAGTAGGCAAAGAAGGAGGGGGTATAGCAGGACGCCTATCCCAGGAAGGGGGCTTCTAAAAAAAAAAAAACCACCAATTTGAAACATGCCAGTATCTGGACGAAGTGGATAGTTATCATGAGGCGTTGAATCACAGCCATTTAAGTCAGATCAGAATAGAAGTAGGCCCAAACGACAGAACAACATGTAGCTTGCGTGCAAGACACGTGACGTTTTCGTGGGTTGTGTGTTTGTTAAAATTTTAAAACCATAACTAATGTCGTAACCAAAGCTAATTGGTTTAGGGCATCATATTGAAGTACTTTAAAATCTCAATTATCCGTGATGGTATAATCAAGACAAAATTTCCGGTAATTAAGTGTGCATAACACTTAATGGAAACGAGTTTGTTTTGCGTGCTATTCGTGTCCTTTATGAGAACACCAAAAATGAAACACTGCATGAATATGAAACCAATCCCCGTAGGGAAAGGCTTACATAATTAGATCCCACCCTCACGCATGTATTGTATATCATAGAGTTGAATGAAGACGAAAAAACTGCGGTACCATGATGTCCTACAAACGTATGTAGTATGCACTGGATGCGGATACTAAATTATGGTAGACGGCGTGCTAGACACGTGTGCTGGACCTTGTACAACGGGTACGAAAGCCCTTCATCAGTAGAGTGCAGGAACCAAACTTTAAGGTTCTATAAGAGGCTGGAATTCCTTTCATTGGAAAGCTCAATCATTTTGCGATGTGTCCGTTTTTCGCATGGAAACGGTCTAATCGTTTTTCGTATTCATTTAGGCATGCATAAGTATAAATTAAATATTTTATGCATGTATCTGAATAAAGGCCCCCCAGCGCAAATGACACGTGGGTCTCTGCAATTAATTAAGTAATCAGTTCAAGAAAAAAGTGATGCCAATATAAAACTGTTAAGCCACGTAGGCTGCTTGTGTTGGTAGTCAATATTAGGGCTAGAGTGGCGTTGTTCTGTTTCAAGTGGGGAACTGAAATCAACCAACCTTCTCCAAGTCTCTCATCGTTAGTGTGTAGTGTGCGTGCTCCCCTTGTAGAATTTGTAGAATGAATGGACTACGTGAGTTTACTCTTGTACTATACAACACTCTGATCTGACCCTCTTTGCTCATCATATCGATTTACGCATGCGCATCCCTGGCACTGCTATGTTCAGTGATTTCGTCTTTGTTGAAGATAAACAGTCGAGTGTGGGTGGTTTTTGAGAAACTTAAGTTCTCTAGAAAAGCCAAACAATGCCGAGTTCCCTTATATGCATAGGATTTGCCATTGTAGTTGTGAAAATGCATGGTGAAGATGACACAAGCTAACATTTTGCAAGAAGAATCATGTCGATTCCTCCATTCCTTATACTAACTGCGGAGTTTAGGCAATCCGCAGAACGTCTTTGATATTTAATAGATCCAATTAAGTGAAGGAGAAAGTGGTGTGTTATAACCAGCGTATAGGTTCAGGGTTGTAGAAAAAATCAATGTGACCAATGCTTGTGTCATATTATTCCGGAGAATAAATTATGTAGGGGAACCATGTGAGGACATCAAATGTCAGAAATACGCAACCACAACCAGTTAAGTTTCTAATGTTTTTCAGGTCAAATGTCTCCACAATATTAGACCGAGTGTAAAATTTGAAAACTCAAACAAAAGTCCACGTAGCCATATCAATATCACGAGAGATAAAGAGAATATAAAGAAATCGTTGTGTTCTCAATTTACCACTGGAGTGTAATCTAATTGAAAGGTTCGTCAAAATGTAGCATCGGCCATTCAAATATCACAGGAAATGTAGTTGCCAAAGTTTGACGCACATTGCCGAGCAGCGTGTGGTCGTGATATAGGGTCGCGTTTTTCTGCGTTTCTTCGTCCGGGACGCCGATTTTGGAAAATTAGCTAATTATGGACGCACTGAATTTCACAATCAGAGGGGGTTTGGGGGTAAAAAAAAAATCAACTGGACGCAGGCAAACCACAAGTCAGTGTTACTACTTTTGGAATTAAAAAATGTGTACAGATTCACAAACCTTAATATTTTAAAGCGCAAGTTTGTCTCAGCTGATTTCTTTGCGATACCTGCCAGATATCCATCACAAGTTCTTCCTTCATAAAACAGCCCTTGAAGTTTGCCGATAGCCAATCAAAAAAAATATTTACTGGGCCAGAAATTTCCATAAACTACAGCTTAACCAATTGGCGAACGTAAGCACGGTCCATGACCATTTCATGACATGCTAGGGAGTCTGTCATGCTAGGGAGTTCAAAATGGCCGACCGGACATAAGTGATGTTGACCACAAACTTTCCTCAAGAATTTCATCTTGTAAACTTTCAAAAAATGCAAACCCTGTAATTTGTTAGTAGCGAATTGTGTGTTTGTGATTAGTGGGCATTTCGAAATAATTTCTCAAAGTGAAAACCATTTTTTCTTGGCGATGTATTTCGTAGGCTAGGCTAACAGAAGTGATATAGATGCCGGCCTGTGTGAAGCCCCCTGTGTGATGTTGGGCAACATGTTTGCCTCAAAAATGGTTTGGACTTTGATGTAAAGGTTAGAAAGGGCAAACTTTTGAAACCAAATATTCAAAACTGCCTTGTACGTTCATTATACTTATGAAACTGTCCTTTGGGTAAAAGTTTAGTTATTCTGTTTTGCCTTTGCTTGCCACTTTGCAGGTTTCTGTTTTGCATTAGTTCTCTTCGATTTTTGTATTATATTTGGGAGATGGAGTGACAAGTCGAGATAGGCCTTTTTTGGATTGAAGTGAATTAAACTTAAAGGTGCACTCCCAACGGCCCATTCATTAATGGAAAAGTTAGGCCACTTCTGATTCTGATCATGACGTGGAGGCAAGGATAGACTTATCCATGGTTGAGAACGCGAACATGTTTTACCTTTTAACCACGCTTGGACCCCTTTTTTCGTTTGGACCCTTGTTTTTCAGACTAAAGGCGGGGTTAATTAAGGGGTCCACTTATCTTCAAAAGGAACCCCTTACTTTACCATGCAGCGCTAAAACTACCCCCTGTACTCGTTCATCACTCCCGAATAAGCCCATATCTTGTCATCCACGACTACAATGACTACATCAAATCTTTCACGATGTAGCACAACAACGAATTTAGATGTAAATCATCAATTCAAAGCTTCATCATCACCTCAAATCATCATCATCATCATCATCATCACATCCATCATCATCATCATCATCGTCATCGTCACATCGTCAATCATCATCGTCATCATCGCGTCATCATCATCGTCATCATCATCGGCATCATCATCATCATCATCAATGCATCGTCGTCGTCCGTCGGTCTCGTCCGTCGTCGTCGTCGTCGTCATCGTCATCGTCATTGTCGTGTCGTCGTGTCACGTTTCTAGTGCTCCACTGAGTGATAACCGAACTCAACTCAACTAAAAACCGCGGTGCTGCCCTAACCATACCGATCTTCAATCCTAGGGTAATTCTCAAATTGAACCCTACACACCGAGGCTCGAAATTTGGGTGTGAAATTCGTAATGGAGTGTTCACATATCTTCCCATCACATGCGCTGACTGTACATGCCTAGTCAAGCTCGGTATACGATTAGAAGATTTTTGGGCGCAGCATCCCACCAACAATTGATTTCAATGGTACCTCTCTCATTGATTTTGGTACTATCTGCTCACTGGTCTGACTGATAACAAACTCCAACGTCCACAGAGACGTCAAAACACAGCATGCAGTGGCTGCCTGTTCCCTAACATATCCAGTATAAGAACAAAGACTTGTTGCTGCTGGTGCATTATGTTTGCATGACCTCACAACATTTTATCTGAAACAACTTGTCAAACTTTTTTCTCTTCGACCTGCATCAAAGAACTTGTTTTAGAGCACCAAACGGTGTGAAAAAGCAGATATAGTCCGCGCCGGGAGCCACAGACCGGCTTCATAAAAAAAGAGGAATAACAGAATAAGGGCGTGAAACTAAATGTGTTGTTAATAGTCAAACTGAATTGAGTGCCAATTCTTTAACCGTTGTAGGTGGACTTAGAGTACGGCGATATAATGAACTTCTACATTCTACACACCCATGATTTTCCACGAACATGTTCTTATGTAGAGGAGCTTTCGCTGGTGTCGCACCTACGCCGTGGACCCCTGTCTGGTGACATCAGAACATTAATTTGCATTAGCCAATTTTAAACAGTTGTCAAGATTCGCCCTTTCAGAGGGAGTCAAACTCACATGAGCTCACATACATGTCCTCCAAATCGACTATTGTAGGTCAAATCTATCCACCCGTATGTTAACATCTTGCTGCTCAATATGATATGATATGGTTGAATTGTTTTATATTTCTGTCAATATTTCCGAGGATTTCGTAGAGATTTTTTTTACTTTTTGTGCTCTCGATCAGCTGTTGTGGATGTTCTTTTTTCGAATGTTTCTTCTGTCTCTCTCCTCGCGCTTTCCTCTCTCATTACTGCTTTATTGTATTGATTTTTATATAGTTTTGGCTTGTATATTATTGCTGACGTAATCAGGCATCAATGTATTGTCAGTAACCCTGTATTTTTTATGCATATCCTTATTATCTTCTTTTGTATTTTGTTTTTGATTTTAGTTCCTACTATGTATTGGCGCCTAGAGACGTATTTGCGCGTAATTTTGTACACACATTTTACAAATCTATTATTATTAATGTTAAAACAGGGATTGGGTCCTGTCACTTACTTTTTGGTATTTGTTAATAATTACTATACATAGGGTATTCTCTATAATTAAACTATTATCTCGAGTCCTGTGTGATGAAGGAGACGTAGAGTGTGACAACGTTTTTGTACATTTGTCTATGCAGAATGCAATGGTTTCATCGATCAACGACTGCCTGGACCCTCGGATGAATATGGTTTTGCGTTTGAGTCAACATTTCTAAATGATATCGGTAAAGCTAGTGCGATATCCCATCTTTATGTTAATATTGCTTGTCGTGTAGAATCAGAATGTTATAAGAGCAAGATCAACGGTCAAAACAACGGAAATTTGTCTCAATGGGTAATGCAACGAGTCTTTGTTCTATTGTCAATTGCTTTGTACATTTAAAAAACGCAAGTCTATATAATTTCACAATTTCGGCCCCCCCGGGGGGGGGCCTTGTATTCAAAGATAATATGAATGCGTGACCATGGACTTACAAAATGAGCAACCCTCAACAGTCTTTCCTTTTCCCACCGACTAAAACATACCCTAACAGTATGTTTTGTCTGTTTTTGCTACACTAAAAAAAGTCTTACTTTCGTCACTTTTTCCACCTAAACAGTAAGCAATACATTGTGTTGTTACTATACCCTTTTTTAATTGCTTTCCTGTACAATATTTTTTTATCTTTTTGATTTCCGCTTAATTTGAGTATCACATAATTATACCCTAAACACGTACATCACAATATAAAAGGTTGAGAAAAAACTACGCCTTTTTTCCACATTTCTGCGTTTTGGACACACAAACGATTTTTAACGCGCGTACGCACCTGTTGGAAAAAAGAGACCCTTTTACCCGTTTCTGTTCACAGCATCATATCCCAACCTTTGAATACAAGGGCCCCCCGGATTTCTGTACAACAATGACCATATTAACTATATTCATTGTTGTAAAAAAACAAATGACATCCGTGCCCTGGGGCGTACACTTGCAGTCGGGCCATCTCGAGATTCCGCTCGCTGTTTCTTGATGGAGTCTGTGTGTGATGGAACAAGGATTGCGCCACCGGTTGATGACTAACAACGATGTGTACGTGTGAAACAAACGTGACCCTTACTTTGTTAGATTTTTTCGTTTATTCTGACGACAACTTTCTAAAATTCACCATTACTTACTTGCAATTCTTGTCTTCCAATTATTGTCCGACTTTTAACATTTGATTTACTTCTAGATTTGAAGAGATGTCCAGACAACTGTACATGTTGAGTATTCTGAGAGTAATCTCCTGACCAAATGCTTACATGGGTGGAATCTGGAGACATTGGAAAAAGCGCTCCACGAATTGTGGTTTTGCTCTGTAAGTAAACAATTCCTTCGTTTGTCTTGAAAGTATCACCGATTTAGTTAGGGGCCAACAAGTTTTGGTTCAATGACTTTTTAGCAAGCAAATTTGTTCGCTTCATATGCAGGATTTTTTTGCATATTAAAAAAGCGAGTTGTGTGTATTGGAGAAGAGGGTGTGTGTGTGTTGGTGGGCGTGGTTTGCCATGTTTGGTAGATTTGCCTCATGTCACTTCTGGTCAAAATTACGGAACTTCCTTTAATTCTGTCTGTAAACGATTAAATTTACAAAAATGTACCTATGAATTCTGCTATAACATGTTAATACACTAGAGGCGAAATGTAATAGGCGCATGGTCAGGTGCAGTATGTTATTTCATTTTTAATAGTTAACACTTAACTGCATAAAAGGGTTTTTGTACTTCCCGCTAGTGCATAAAGGGGGGGGGCTCCTAGAGATCCACTCCATTATCTATCCACGTTTTCCCAAAGGTTAGAAGGATTCAAAGACATCAACATTAAGAAATACAAATGGAACAAAAAAATGTTCTAAGAAACTAGGGGCAAACATTTATTTTAATTTCGTCCACAAATGTGCGAAAGACACTAATCGTGTATGCATTTATCCTGCACTGCTTCACTAGACTTTTGCTACTACTTGCTTAAAATTGGTGAAGAATGGACAACTATACTATTTACCATTAAGCACAAACACAAATGTCTCATTCCATTTATTTTTTTAGGTTTACTTGTATAAATCTACCTAGGTTCCTACAGTCAAACCGTATAACGATGTAATAAAAATATTATGACACAATGCCTACTATACTTTCCCACGAATGTTTGATTAAGTATTTAACTTTGTTATTTCTAGTGCTGCATGTATGATACATCAAAACAAAAACCACAGTAAACTCTATTACGACTGTTAATTTTTGTCATGGGCCACTTCCGTTAGTGCATAAGGGGGGCTGCCTAAGGGACCCATGCTACTTAACGCAAAAACGGGACGCGATGCTTTTTTTTATATAACCAAATATATTGCAGCGTTAAAAAACGCCGGCCGAAAACAAAAAATTGGCCCCTACATCCCCCCCCCCCTCCTAATGCAGTTAAAGAAAAAAGAAGTCTGGCGCCGCCACTTTATGTGACACACCGTTCGTTCTTTATCATTTTAAAACCGGAGCTTTCCCATTATCAGCAAGAGTCTTTTATATTTGAAGGAACTTTTAAAGCATTTAGTTATCTGCGTGTATTGTGAGTACTGTTTTGTCACTATTCTTGTTATTGCCTTTGCGTAGCATGGCAAACACACACTCTTACAGTTGTGTAATGTTCGCATATTAATGCAGTTACTTTGTTTAGATCTATTGCTATTTTTTTTTTCTTCTTTTCATAAAGGTCTCTACGAAATAATAACATTACGAAAGTGAATCCATTCTTCTTTGATGGATTGCAAAATTTGACGTGGTCTGTGAGTTACATATTAAATGAACACTAAGGGCACTGTTGGTAGTTTTAAAAAACACTAATTGTTTTTTAAATCTCGGTAAAGAAATAACTAGTACTATAACGTAATAGGGTTAAACACTTACTTCTAAGCCCTCTCTGCCCAAGTGTACAGAGAGTACCGGTGTAGAGGTGATTATAGTCCGCGGCGTACTGCATAATCCGGGAACAATGGGCCATGGATCCAATCGTTCAGTTACTCGTCACGCAACTTATTTTTATTAGCTTTATTCCGTTATCGTCTATCGGAGCCCCGGAATGTGGCTCCCGCCGTACTATATCTGCTTTCACACACCGGTGTGAAAGTAATCATAGTCGGGCAGGTATCAGGCCCCGTGCTCCATAGACGACAACGGATAAAGCGGGAACTAATGTTGCGTGAAGAGTCCACTGAATCGAATGCCACTATTGTTCACCATTGTTGCCCGACTGTGAACCCGGAGGACTATATCTCCTGCCTCACCGGTACAAAATCAACTGTGGAGGATGTGTCGCGATCCCCCCACAAAAACACAATTATAGTGGCGTCTGGCCCAATGTTTTGGAAGAGCGTTTGGGAATCCATTCCTGTTTACGCAGATCCGCCCCCTTTACCATGTTTAGCCTTTTATAAATGTCTCCCTCTGAGCCACTTTGGTCTTAACACATCAAATTTTTAATTATTTACCAGATTCACCAAATGAACTGTGCTAACGCTCGAAAAGAAAGAAAAAATGCACGGGCTATTCCTAAACAAACTAATTTTTGGCTGTATATGGAAGTTCTTTCATCATCATTGTTAATGATGTTAAAAAAGAATTGAAATGGTACTACCTCCACAATTCTTTCCAAAATTGAAACCCCTGAACCCAACAATACGCTGTTTGAACTATTGCAACCTTATTCGATTATACCAATCCATTTTGTAGTATTTTTTCTATGTGGCCTGACTCTTTAGCTCAATTGAAAAATCGTTAATTTTCTTAAAAAAACAAGAAGGATGCGATTCTCCTTTGAGAGACCTCATTTCATGTTAAATAACTTTACTATTCTACATTGTTTTAAACAACAGATTTGTCTAAGAACACACATTTCTGTCTCGATCTCAACGTATTCACTATGCTTGTTATCACTTGAAGGCTTGTAAGTGGATTTACAATTGTAATTACTATGATTTGATTGAATTGATTTAGCATCTTATTCATTGATAGCATAACACATTGCAACAGTGAGTCTGATATGTTCAAATCTAGCAAATACAATATACAATCTAAAGAGAGTAAACATTTAAAATGATAATACACCAAGAATAACCTTTAAGCTAAAGGACTTTTTTCCAGAGTGGTCCTTATTGAACGGATTCCAAACAACAACAAAAATCAGAAAATACAACCATAAAACTTTAGCGTTCAAAGCGGATTAACTTAATGTATGCATTATGTAATCTTAAATTGTGCTTTTTGCACTTTTAATGTATGTTCCCTACTATTACAATACTTTATAATCTAGAGTTGACTACAAGTTAATAAATATTAAAATATAAGCACTGAAGTTGATTTGAGCCTTCGGGTTAGAAATACCCTCACCTTTTAAACAGGCATCCATTTCTACTGGCATCGGAATAATTTACCAACAAGCGCCAAAAAATGTCTACAACGCATAACGTCGAAGGGCTTTACGCCCTCATCTCATGGAGTCGTGAATCACGCAATGTGAGCAGTATACTCATCAAAATGAGCAAGTTTATTTTTTCTTCCAAGTAGTAACAACACTATGAGCAGTGATGACGTCAAATAACACACTAGTATATACAATAAATAAAATACTTGCACTTAAGACCAAATACCGGTTCACACTTTAGAAAAAACCTACAGCGACAACATTTATATATTGGATGGCTTGAGGATGATAGCAGAAAATGTCGCCTGAGCCTTGATCAAATATTGGGTGAGTCAAAGACGGCCCTGATATTTTCTTGGAGAGAGCGACATTTTCTGTTATCTACTGCAAGAAAAATCAAATATTATTGTTATTAAGATAAGAAGCTGACTTGAGAAAATAGTTTTAAAATGGCTTCAAAACCACTAAAATGGCAGTATTTGCCTGACGACTTGCATGACCGGATGCCAAATAATTTTGCGTATGAGCAGTGTTGGGCGGTACGCGCTAGTCGCACAGCGGCATTGCACTACGAAGCGGCTTCTGATGTATAATAATAATGGATAACGTGTTTGATTAAATTTGGCGTCAGTTTACCGTTTTTTTCTTTTTCTTTGCTTCTGTTTCAAGATCCCTCTTGGACGTTCCCATTTCACAAATTAAGGCGGATGCATTTTACGGTTTGTCTCGCCTGCAAACACTGTACGTTTTATAAATATACTCTGAAGTTTTTTAACAGTGTTATAAAATTTAAGATTGTAATGATATCACGCAATCCTCAAATATCTTAAACAAGTTGCATTTTAGGTTACCATTACTAAAACAGTTTTTACTTTGTAATGGACAAATATTTGTGCTATTAACCCATCCAGTAGTATTCTATTTAGAGTAGACGATATTAAAATATAAATTCTAATACCTTTGCTGCCCATTATTGAAAATGCAGCATTCTGATTGGTCAGTTCACTGCCCATTATTCTGCAATAATGGGTCGCCAAAGCATTTTCTTATTAAATCAAGCTGTTTTACGTAATATAATTGAAATAAAGGGTTTTATGTCATTTACGGGCTCATAATGTATCCTCGGCCAGAAAAACTTTCAAATAATGGGCTCGGCTGCGCCTCGCCCATTATTTAGTTTTTCCGACCTCGGACACATTGTTCGCCCATAATGATACTGCAGCACCCTTTATTTCTTAAATATACATCTTCTCTTTCAGTGTTCTCATTCGTGGACCTTATGTTTCAAATCGATTGCATGTTGATACGAATGGATTTACTCACATGGACTCTCTAAAATATTTGTAAGTAAAACGGCACCGGGGATGTTTCACTTTTTTAAAACAACATTGTGCCTGAGTTGATTTGTATTTGTATCATTATTGGTTTTGGAAGTCGAAAACGAATGACCTAAGTGACGTACGTCTACTGCATTTGTTTGTCTTGCAGATTCGTGGACGACCATAGAATATGCTGCAATTTCGAGAACCTTGAAGAATGTACTACGCTAGAACCACAGTCACCTTTATTTAAATGCGGTAGCCTCATGCAAAACAACGTTTTGCGAGTTAGCATGTGGGTTTTGGGTCTAAGTGCTGTAATTGGGAACATATTTGTTGTAATATCTCGATATAGAGAAAGCGCTGGTGGAAAAGGTTTTGTACAATCTTTCCTGATTTTGAATTTGGCTCTTTCAGATTTAATGATGGGACTATTTATGATAATTATAGCTACGGTCGATCTTTATTTCAAAGACGAATATTTCAATTATTCTGACGAGTGGCGATCAAGTATAATTTGCAGAATAGCTGGATTTTTATCACTTCTCTCAAGCGAAGCATCTGTCGGCTTCCTTACCATAATAAGTGTTGACAGATTCCTTTCTATTTGCTTTCCATTTAAGCAGATTCACTTGACAAATGGGTCAGTTAAAATTGTAGTTACAATATTGTGGGTAACAGCATTTTCTGTAGGTCTCATAGCGGTGACATTTGCAGGTCCCGATTCAGATCTATATGACTTATCTGACGTTTGTATCGGCCTCCCATTGATAACTAGACCATCCAGTTATTCCATTCTGTCAAGCGCTGTAGGGAACCAGTTATCAGGCCAGTCATTTAATATACCAGTAGCCGAGGACACAAAGCCCGCTTGGTTCATGTCGATCATTCTTTTCTTGGGTGTTAATCTGATATGTTTTGCATTAATTGGCGTTTCTTATATAGCCATATTTGTCCAAGTTAGGCTGTCTGCTAAAAGCCTGACACGCAGCAAGGAGAGCGAAGACGATATCAAAATGGCTATAAAAATGGCAGTAATAGTTGGCACTGATTTCCTATGCTGGATGCCAATCATAATAATGGGCATTCTTTCTCAAGCTCAAATAGTTGTTATTCCCCTTGTGGCATACATTTGGTCCGTGGTATTTATCTTACCGATAAATTCTTCTTTGAATCCGTATCTTTATACAATTTCCTCAATGATTAGTGCGAAAAAGGAGAAAACTAGACGTGCTACAGTAAACACTAAAATGAGTAGTGTGCGGTCATAAAAACGAGATTCTCGAAGGTGTAGGGTCTTAAATTAATTTGCTTGTGGTATATGCATGTTGTATAAAGTTCAAACTATTTTAAAATAAAGTGTTTTGCTTATTTGATCCAAAATTAAGAACTATATGGGGAAACAATAATCATTTGAAGGAAAAAACGGGACAGAAACTGTTTGAAGAGACACTGCATGAAATGCTAATATTTGTGGGTAAAATGAATATTTTCATGAAATCACGCTTTTTATTTGATATGATTTTCATTATTGCCACTAAGAAGAATAATCTTTGTATTTGAAATATAATTAAAGGTAGATGACTAAATATGGTGCGATTTTTCAAATGATGTACCCCCTCCCGTGTAAGCATGTGACCAAAACGCCTGATTACAATAATGTTGAGTTTAAATCGGCCCAGCTGATTGGATACTTTAAACACAAATGTGCCCAAATTGGGGTAATTCCACTGAAGTATAAAAGAAAACTAATGAACTTCATTCTGATACTCAAATTTCAATTTTGATGGGATAAAGTTAGGCACGAGGTTGTCGATCGATTCACCCACTTTTCAACATTATCGTATTTTTATTTTTTTTTCTGTATTTTTTCCTTCTGTATTTTGAAAGTCAAAAACTCAGACATAGCAGTCTATGAAAAAGAGTGGTAGCTTTCGATTATGTTTCTTTTCGCATATAAAACTGTCACAGAACAAATACAACAATATCACGCCAAAGTACAAGCTAAATTCACCGAATGACCAGATTTTCACTGACCAGATATCTTTTCTGCCCGAAGGGTAGTATGTTATTGTTTTCCGCCAATATCTTCTCCAGTGTCTAAGTGTGCCTCGTACCATGTGCACTTTACACACATTTCCAGTTGATCTTGAAGATGCATTATGAGATTGCTTCAAAGCACCCTTTTCTGCTTTCTACGTTAACCCTAAAAGAGCCGGGCTTTTTGAACATATCTCACCGCCGGGGGGGGAGGCCCCCCTCCCCTAGTATCTCGGAAACGGATTGATGAACTATCATAATTATGTGTGGTACCAATGGATAGCTATGACCCTCCCGAGTCCATTGGTACCAGAAAAAGTACAAACATACCTTGTATGACGTCACAGTGACGTCAAACATGACGTCACGCAAAAATGCGAACAATCGACAAAAATCGCAAAATTCATGGTTTTGCGCAATTTTTTCAAGCAGAAGTTGGATTTTTTTGGCCATGATGTGTGCCAAAGTATGCGCACACATGCTCTTACTACAAATAAATAAGATACAACATAGTGTGACTGTATCATTAGCACAAAAAAAATGATTTTCTGCCGTTCTGTGTAATTTCAATGGGAAATAGCTTTTGGTCGCACGCAGTGCGCGATTACGTAACGCCGCGTCATAGCCCTAGGTCCGATTTTGTTTAAAATGATCTTAAATCGAGCGCAAGGCTTCAAAGAAAAAAGTCATGAAGTTTTGTCGCGAAAAAATAACAAATAGGTGAGATACGATAAAAATATCGGGCCTTTTAGGGTTAAATGTATACACTGCTTATGTATTGATAACTTGCATGATTAGAATCTACACTGTTAAAAATGTTACTAATTTTACCAGACTTTACCTTTTAAATTACGGTAATCCCCGATTATTCAAATAATCTTTACGCTTTATTACTTTTACCTAACATAAAATTACAATTTGGAAACAGAAAAAAAAAATAAACAGTGGTTAGAAAATAAAACTACACATTTTGAAAATTAATATTTTATACGCTGACCGTTATTATATTTTCCGTAATATCGCGGTCTTTTGTAACTTACTTGTGTTTAATGTAGGAATATGAACTATGAAAATCGTTAAACCTATGTGTGAAACAACGTCGTAAGTAACGTCATTCAAAAAATTAATGCAAAATATTATTTTCCCTATCATTTTTAAAAGTAGTTTAATCATATCCACGTTTGGTGTAATGCTAGTTCAGGTGTAGAAGTTATTATAGTCCGCCGTATTCATAGTCCTGCTACAACAGTAAAGAATAAGACTCTCGATTCAATTGACTCTTCACGCAACATTAGTTTCATACTTTATTCCGTTGTCGTCTAGGGAGCCCGGACTGTTGCTTTCGGTGGACTATATTTACTTTCACACCGGTGTAAAAAATAAAAAGAAAAAGAAATCAAAAGCTGTGTAAGGTATTTTAAACTCGTTTAGGGACCGGTTTCCCGTGAGGATGGTATACCATGATAAAAGTGAAAGACTATAGCTTAATCACCACTGAGAATATAACAACATTTTGAAATCCGATTCTGTGTAGAATCTATGCGCTCGACTTCCGGTTCTGGTCTAAAGAGGCATACTAGTGTAGGCTGCTATGTACGACTTCAAGCTTGTGCATTTTTTTGCTATTGATGCTTTTTTTGGTGTCATTGGATAGATTAGACATCCAGGTATCGGAAAAGTATTGGTCGCATGTTTCTTTCTGATAAGCGTTTGGCCGCCATCTTGGATTCAAAATGGCCGCCATTTCCAAAGGATTTTCCACTATAACTTTGGTTCTGAGCAACATTGGAAGTCAAATTTGGTGGCCAAACCTATGTTTTTACTACCTGGGAGTTCAAAAATATGATAATAAACCTGGTCTAACAAAGCTGTGCTTTACAACACCCCTCACCCTTGGGGGGGGGGGGGAATTGTTGTTAAGCCTCTGCCTCTACGACCCCAGTCCCCTTAGAGATTTTCTACAATAAGGGATGTATGATTTGGATGCTTTTTGGTGTCATTGGATAGAGTAGATATCTAGGTATCAGAAAAATATTGGTCGCATTTTCTCTGAAAAGCATTTGGCGCCATCTTGGATTCAAAATGGCCGCCATTTCCAAAGGATTTTGCTCTATAACTTTGGTTCTGAGCAACATGGTGGGGGGGGGGTCGTGAAGCCGCTGCCTCTACCCCAGTCCCCTTAGAGATTTTCTACAATAAGGGATGTATGATTTGGATGCTTTTTGGTGTCATTGAGTAGAGTAGACATCCAGGTATCAGAAAAGTATTGGTCGCATTTTCTCTTGGATTCAAAATGGCCGCCATTTCCAAAGGATTTTGCTCTATAACTTTGGTTCTGAGCAACATTGGAAGTCAAATTTGGTGGCAAAACATATGTTTTCAATAAGTGGGAGTTCAAAAATATGATAATTATCCTAATCTGACCAATGCTGGGAATACCCATCACCCATGGTGTGGGTGACGGTGAGGTCAATCATTTTTACACTGCCCCTACCCCAGTCCCCCTTTGAGATTTTTTAATGCCCGCCCATAGGGCAGTCGGCTGCATCGTCTGAGGAACGGAGTACCACGGGGATCAGTGCTGGCTCCCATGCTGTTCAACTTGTGTGTCGGCGATTTGCCTCAAACGGCGTCTGGATGGTATGGCTGCGCCGACAGTCTTGCCCTTCTTCACTCTCACTCTCCCTTCTCTTCAACCTCAGTGGCGCACCCATGTCATGCGATGCGGTCCTGCACCCGGCTTGTCTGGGAGTGATACTTGGACGGCAGCTTACTTGCCGGCAGCACCTCGGGTTAGTATGTGCGAAGGTATCTTCGAGGGCTAACCTGTGCTGGATCATCATGGGGTGCTAGTCCAACTGCCCTGGGCACCGCCACCCTGGCTCTGGTCTACTACAGCGCTGCTGAATATGCCGTCCCAGCATGGTGCAATAGCTCTCGCGCAGGGAGACTGGACACGGTGCTCGGCGAGACCATGGGAACAATAATATTTCTGGCTGCTTTTGTCCCACTCTATCTGGGTTCATGCCAGTGCTTTCGGGCATTGCGCATGCGGTGCTTGGGGGGCATCGCATGCGAAGGGTGGTGAATAAGGCTCTGTTGGACAGCAGGCGCCTGCTGCATGACGCTGCCGGGGAGTCACACCGGCTCGGGGGACGGGGACTGCGCTCTCGTCGACCTTTCTGTTGACGCGCTGCTGGACTCTCCGGCTCCCCATTTGACATCTGGCAGACACGGAGCGCTGCCTTGCTGGATGCTCCGGGCTGGGTCGGTTTGCTGGCTCCGCCAGCTTCAACATATTTAGCTGCTACCTCATACGCAAGAAGGAGGAGGTAAAATTAGTGGTGTTGGCAAGAAGGGTGCTCTTTAAGTTTTTGATCAAAGCTCCAGCTCGCATCGTTTCAGCTGTTATCAAGCTAGGAAATAATGAAACACCATCAGTACAAGCTGTGGAAGAATTGTATTATTAGCTTATCAGCAAAATTATCTGCTGGAGATCCTGCTACACCCAGATGAAATGAATTTCAGAAACTTTTGCAAAACCAAAGTGCCGATAAGTTGCCACCTATATACAAAAGGAGCCTGGCCTCAACATATCTACAGAACCCGGATGTATCGTCCACACAGTGTTTTTTGATGGTTTCTATCTCTTCAAGACCTACCGATTCAGGATCTGCATGATGCCACTGCAGCACCCGTGAGCATTTTGAAATGGCCGCCAAGATGGCCGCCAAAATGGTCACCACGACACATAGAAGGCCATATCTCGGCTCCCGGCGTTACTATAAAGCCGGTCTTGGTGGCTTTGGCTAGGTTTTAGGGGCCAAGGAAGTATTTTCTGTCATTATATAACATCTCACATCCTTCTTTATATTGAAATCCAAGATGGCCGACATAATGCTCACCACAACATACAATATCTCAGCTTCTGTAGCATCTATGAGACTGGTTTTTGTGGTTTTAAGTAGGTTTTGTGGGGCAAAGAAACCCTTCATTAAACCATCTCTGTGTATATGGAAATTTTTAAAAAGTTGCTGAAATCCAACATGGCTGCCGATCACACTACTAGAATAACATATAATGTGAATATCAGGTAATTGTCTATAGGGCTTGTACAGTGGTCAATAAGTGCACATATTCACTAGCTGTGTTCTCACTGTAAATTTTAACCGACTCATCTGAGTGAGCAAGGAGCAAGGAAGACGATTCACCTTTACCCGTTGTAGTCAATGTCAGAGTTTCAAGTCACATTGGGAATATGGCTTTACATATAAGTTCTTAAGTGAATAATGCCAAAACCTCGATATGAAATATCTTAAAATCTATGGCTGAATACTCAAATAAAATGTTGAACCCCAATTATCACTTATTCTTCAGGTTCTTCCTCTTTACCCTCGCCACCGCTTTCCTCAGCCACCTAGTTTGTCCATCTATTTTGGCATTTCTATCCCATTTATACACTCACAAAAATAGTGCGAGCCAGCTCGGCCGAAGAACATCTGCATTTTGCTGTAGAACACGGGGGATCAGTTTACGTGCACAGTGAATCAGTTTATGTACTTCAGGAGGTGATGGTGGAACATCAATTGGTACTTTCACAGACGTATGGGACTTATTTGGTTCGTCTTTGAGCCATCCATAGGTGCATGGATCCAGGAGGGGTGGGTTTTCTTCTAATGGTACCTTCCAAAATCATACTTACAAATGGGCACGCTTGACATTCTCTGTGAGTGCTTCTGTAGTTGGTGGCAAAACCTTTAGCTTTAATGTCTTTCTGCCACTCTTGCCAACAACGTATCATATCGAACGTCCCATGTGCTACAACACACAGTAGCTTCTGTGCCAAGCTTATGAAGTTTAAACCTTTCAAAAGCACTTTCACTACCTTCGCTTTTCCAATCCCCCACATGTGAGCTATGGTATTGCAACCAGACAAAGCAAGAGCTTTGATGGGCAGCAGCTACGATTTTTTGGGCATGATAAAACGGGCCAAATTAATGGGACTGTACAGGACTTCGTCGATGTCTCCCTGAAATACATCTTTGGCAAATTGAGTCAAGCAGACGTGTATATCCGACCGCTACTATGATCACAGCACGCCAACGGACAACTTGTGCATCCTGGCGGGAGCATGGCTGCCGGGTATCTGATGTGAAGCACCCAATGTCTGGACAGGACCAGTTGCTAACCACCTTAAATCCAGAGAGAGTTTCTTAAGCAAATCCAACCCCTTAAAACAGTTTCTAGGGAGTTTTAGGAGGTCGCCTTGTGGAGAGAGAGGCTTCCTATCAACCAAGTGGCGTCTGTTGGTATTGAATCTGGTGACCGTCTTCCACCTGGGGCTGGCTCCTCGTGGGCTGAGTGGCGGTGTCTCCGCAGGGAATTGGGAAACGGAGCCGGCCGATATGGGGTTTCCTTGCGGAGGTGGGGCTGCCTGCAAGTGGATCGGGAGGCTACCTGTGGTTGCGGAGCTATGCCACAGACAAAAGAACACCTCTTGGTCTGCCCAATGCTGGAGCAACAATGCAAGGACCTTGCAGAATTCAGTACACACCTCTGGCTGGACACGATAAGAAGAAGCATCAGGGGTGTTACTAGAAGTGGTCGTGCTGGCTAGCAAGCAAGCGTCACCAACTCAGTCAAAATACCCCTCTGCCACTTCAGCAGGTCGACCTTAATGTTACTTGGAACAGAATTCAGATTATCGACCTAATTTGTTAACAGCGAAGAGCCTACAAGCCTCCAATACCACAACTTACCACAGACTTGTAGTGACAGGAACCAGCTTGATCCCAATGAAGACAGCATGCATGGGGCTTTGTGATACAGTGTATTGATCTCAAAACAAATCATGGCTGATGTTATTATAGCCCAAAAGTCACAACTGTTCCATCGAAGTAATCTGTGATGACACCAATGTTTTATCTTGCTATTGTACGTGTGCATTCTCAGTAAACTCACTTTGTCAACTCTTGGAGGGTACCAGCTCCCAGCCTCCATGATAGCCATTGGGGCAGCTGCCAAGAAGCATGCAAAGATAGCGCCACAACTGCTCACAGCTCATGCTTTGTCTGGTTGCGATACCGTAGCTCACATGGGGGGATTGGCAAAGCAAATGTAGTTAAAGTGCTTTTGAAAGGGTTTAACCCTCGTCTTACCAAGGGGTGGGGGAGGGGGGGTTGGTTACCTAGTGAACTTCGCTCCGTTGCGCTAAAATGCTAAAAACTTTCGTAAAAAGCTTCTAGGTAATCGTTCTCTCATCCTTTTCGGTCATTTTAGCGAAAAAAATGTGAAGGTAACACCTTCACCGGGGTTAGGGTATGCCGTCAAAGTCGAAGGGTAGGGGGGTGGTGGTTGCCACCCAAGGATATTTTATGGTGCATTTTTGAAAATATTATGCACAGTATGGCTCTAAAACTCTATGTTCGTGTAAAACTAGTCAAATACCACCATTTAGAGCTGAAAACCGCATGAAAATCCGATATTCCTGCGATTTTTAGCGCAAAATTGGGTTTTCGCCTATTTTCGGTGGAAAATGCCCATTTTGCCGACTCGCGGACTTGATGACGTCATTGTGACGCCATACTAGGTATGTTGGTACTTATTTTGGTATCAATGGAAAGAGGAGGACCATAGCTATTCATTGGTATCAAAATCATAAGCATCGGGTGCTTTATAACAAATTCTCGAGGGGGGTGGTAACCACTCCCCCTTGGTAAACCGTGTTACAAAAAAGGCTTGGTAAGACGAGGGTTAAACTTGATAAGCTTGGAACTATTATTGGCCAGATGGATGATGTCATTATAGATGCTATGGCTTTGTTACAGCGTTCTATGGAAGCAAAGCCAAAGGGACAATGTCCGGTGTTTGATATGATACGTGATTGTCAAAAGGGGCATAAAAGACAAGTACCAATATCATCAGGGGTAAAGGCCTTGCCACCAACTACAGAAGTATTCACAGATAATGTCAGGCATGACCTATTTGCAAGTATGTATTTGGACTCACCCCTCTTGGTACTTATGGATGGCTCAAAGACAAACCAAACAAATCCCTTACACCCATGACAGTGCCATGTGATGTTCTACCAGCACTTCCAGAAGTACATAAACTGATTCACTGTGGATGTACAGCTGATGCTCCACGATCCGCGTCAAAATAAAAAAAAATGTTCTTTAATCCAGCTGATGACTTGTACTATTTTTTGTGAGGGTAATAGGATAGGTAAATGTCCAAATAGATGGATGAACTGGGCTGGTGAGGAAAGCGATGGACAGCTTGAAGAGGAAGAACTGTAGAATAAGTGACAATTGGTTTTCATCATTAAATATTGAGTATTCAGCCTAAGGACAAGTGCGTCTTCTTCATATTATATGTATTCTAGTAGTATGATCGATGTCATGGTAATGTTGGATATATAGATATTTCAGCAACCGTTTTTTTTTTTATTTCCATAAAAACGGAAGGGTTTTCATGCAAGCTAAAGACATAAATTATTATTTGCCCCCAAAACCTACTCAAACCACAAAAACCAGTCTCATAGCTGCTCCAGAAGTGGAGATATAACTTTTTGTATGTTGAAGTGAGCATTTTGGCAGCCATCTTGGATTTCAATGTAAATGAAGGATTTCAGATGTTAGATAATGAGAGAAATGACTGTTGACCTTAAAACCTAGCCAAAGCCACCAAGACCGACCTAATAGTAACCCAGGGAGCTGAGATATGGCCTTATATATGTCCTGGCAGCCATCTTGGCGGCCATCTTGGATATTTCAAAATGCTCAAGGGTACTGCAGTGGCATCATGCAGATCTTGAATCAGTAGGTCTTGAAGAGATAGAAACCATCAAAAAACATTGTGTGGACGATACTTCCAGGTCTAACCAGAAATCTGGGTTTGGGCACTAGACTATCTCCTCCATAGCCCACTAGCCTTCTAAAAAACCCACTGGACAAAGCATTGAAATGGTTGGGACGGGATTTCAAAGAAAGACAACACTCCCTTCTGTTCTCGAACACCTAAACACTCTAAGAATTAAAAAGAGGTTCTAGTGATTTTCATGAAGAAGAAGAAGAATCGGACGTTAAAATGAATAAATCCATCACAATTTTGAAGAGCGCATTCATTGGGTAACTTTTAATAGAAATGTACAGAAAATGGTTATTTCTGAGAAAACGTTTCCATTATGGTACTTCAAAGGGTTTTAAAATTCAATGTATTTGATTTCTCTAAACCAAACAGCTGGTTTAATGGCTGTTTTACACTGACTGTCCATTGCAAGTGTGGTCAAGTTGAAAATCAGACTTAAGGCGGGCAATTTTCTTGTCCGACTCCTGTTTTACAAGCAGTGTGCGATGAAGTTCTAACCTTGTTAGCCAAGTAACAAAGTTAAGCCAATGACATAACACGCCCAATTAGTGTATTTGTTCTAGCACAAGTGTTATTGTTCTTGTATATTGGCTATTTTAAAGGTAAAATTTTATTCACGTATTGAGAACAGGTATTTCACTGAGAATTGGTCCTGTTAGGGGTCACTTTCAGAACTATGAGCATGGGTGCTCGACAAACCCCTGAGACCCCCTCCCTGGCTTTAGGGTAAGTTGTCCTATAAAAATTAGGAATAATGGAAATGTAGAAAATATTGGTCTTTGGGCCTCATTTCCCATATATCCTTCACTAGATATTTTTTGGCCTATTAAAGAAGTATATATTTTATGCTTGCATGCATAGTCATTATATTTGTGAATATTTTTTTTTTCATTCTGTAGGCATACATAATTCATATTCACATAATCAGACATGTTGTTTCATTAAAATTTGTTGTATTCTCATAATCATACATATAGCCTGTCTCATTAGAATTTGTTGTACATAAATATTTACCGCTCCAAAAATTCGAACCTTTCTATAGTTTTGGGGGTTTACGGAATAAAAGGCTTGCAAATGTCTATATAAAATTGGTTAATTGGTAATATGGCCTTTTAATTTGGACCTAAAATGGGAACAAAAGTCACAAATGGATAAGAAAATGAAGCCTAAATCAAACGGCTTGTTTCAGAACTACAATGTTCTTATGTTATCTTCTGAAAAAAATATATCTTCACACCAACGGTTCATTTTGGAGCCACCAAGGGTTGGTTTAGTTGTAGGGCCACTAGAACTACAATAAAGCTTAATCCTTGAAGTATATGAATATCAGTATACTCTGCAGAGCCACAACCCCAAGAGAAAGGTTTTTTTTTTATTTTATTTGGTTGGTTTTTTCTATGGAGTTTCTTCTTGTATTGGCTTTCATTATATTGTTCAAAGAAATTTTTTTGTTTTTGCGTGTTGTTTTTTTTTCAAATAGTGTTTTTCGTTTTTTTTGAAAAAGTTTAAGGAAAAGGGCGCAAATTAATGAAGAAAAGGAGGCTGTAATTAAATTGGCCCACTTTAAAGCCTTCATGTTCTCATTTACATTAACATTTGATCATTGCCCCCCCCCTCAAAAAAATTGTCCTAACAAAATGCCGCCTCGTTCTTCAGATCTTCAGAAAGTTAGAGCGACGATGTCTGCAATAACAGAACAACAATGTATTTTAGAAATATAATTTGCAGGCCACTAAGAACCCAAGCAACTGTTTTTCTTTTGTTTCTTTTCCAGGGGTGGAAGCATGGGAGAAGGATGGAAGATGGGAGGATGATAAGGGACGAAACAGCAGGGACCATATGAAGTTTTCTTATTTTTCTTTTTTGCGTAGGATGTGAGGGTGCCTTCATTTCATAACCCGGGGGTTTAAGGCCCAATGAGAGATTTCAATATCAGTTTCCCTACAAATTGAAAAGCCCGCTGTTTTGGTTTTTGTTTTTTGTTTTTTTTTGTTTTTTGTTTTGTTTTTTTTTTTTTGGGGGGCATGAGTGCTTTCTGTCAAAATACCCCCATCTGGAAAGCTTTAGCTGATCATTTTTTTTTTTTTCTTTTGGTACACAAATTGTGAAATTTCTGATTTTGCATTGGAGGCAAATACAAACTCAGCCCGTGTTTTTATATTGAAATATACCAAAATGTGCCAAAATACAAGAAAAAATATATTTGTATGAAACATCCTAATACATGTAAATGCATTAACATGATGCCTTGAAATCTCAGTAAACCTTTACGTACTGATTTTTTTGGGGAGAGGGTCGTAGGAAGCTGACTTTCCTGTCGCAATTAAACTATTTTAACTATATGGGAACTAATTTTCAGAACTGTTGAAGCAGGAACTAAATAGTTGGCGAAACTTATGTAGCTTCTGGATCCAAAAGTTGCCAACAATTTTATGACAAATTTTTAGGAACCAAAGTGCAAAATGAAATGTTTTACAAGAAAAAGGGCGCCCCAAACTCGATCATGCTTCAACTTAACGGTATTCGTAACTGAATTATGCCCCAATTGGGGTCTTTCGAACTGCAGTTTGAGCACTATAGCTGAGTCATGTCAGAGTATCAAGTAAGTCAAACCCCAATTCAGCTCAGCCAAGTTAACATTGCTTTCTAGACCATGGGACGTGGACCAAATAACCAACTGCTATAACAAATTCTGTAGTCCCCATCTGGGGGGGTAAGGGAAAACCAAGTGTAATCATAATAAAATTCTTACGATCACATTAACTGTCTGTTCCCGCCACAGTAAAAATGGCCATTTCTTAAATATATATAAAAATGTCACCTCAATTATTTTTCCCCATATCAGAGACCATGGATATGTCTGAGACTTCAGCTAACCATGATCTAAAGATATTACAATGGGTCGGGTATGTAGGGCCATTGATATAGCCAGGTGTTACCACCTCCCACGATTCGGTTGAGCGAAAAGACGTCTCTTCAAGATAACTAACCAGTTTACATTATCATATAGGTCGTTGACACTCAATTTTCTTCTGAAGTCTGACAACGCGGTGGGTAAAGTGAATAGAAATGAAGGTTAAGACAATAAGTTTACGGGATTTTGGTTCTGCACACAAATTGTTAGGTCAAAGCTTGCCCAGCAACATTCTCTATTCTGTTTGATTCCATGTTTCTTCCTTTTCTAATGAATGAATGAAAAATATGGCCAAAGTTAATTGAACACGCACTATAGAAGCTCAAATTATTTATCTGTGAATGGGTTAAGTATGTTGTCTGAAAAGTACTAAGTTTAAATTGGAGAGCGTAACAGCTGAATCTCTTCAGCTGCGCGACAACCATATAACCATGGTCCGGCACTCCCAGATGAAAGGGAATTTGACGTGTTTTTCTACACCGTACACGGGACCGGTTGATTGAATATCTTTAAACTCATGTTTTTTTGCTGAAGTCTATGTGTACCACTAGTCACGATATTGGGGAAATGAAAAGTGAATGTGACATTTTTCTTTTTCAAGAAAATGTGCAGTTTATTTGTGGGAAGAGACGATTATATGATTTTAATAATTAATTATGCATTTACACTTGGTTTTCCTAGCCCCCCGATGGAGAACTACAAAACAACAGCATTAGAAGGGCAGGTCCCATCGACATTCTGTTTCATAACTCCAAACCTCAGAGTCATCTCAAGATTCAGAGGTTGGTTTGGGTTTATAAATTCTTAATGAATAGGACCCAGTTCTTCATCCTCATTCATCGTAGGTCTTTGGATAATTACAAGGCTTTTACAAAGAAGCTAGAAGTAACTCTTCTATAATTCTATGTTTGTCTCAATTTCGTCGACTGTGGAACGAACGAGATTCCATCAACATTGCATTGGCCCAACTGTGCGGAAACTTCAGGACGGTGTAAAGAATTTATCTTTGACTTCACAGATGATGGTTCTGCTTGCAACCAAAAGACTGTATATTTTTGTAGTGCATTAACTCTAGTAATATATCTAATGTATTTGCTATTGATTTAAATTCTAACATTTTTTGGTAAATACCGGGCGGTACTGCGATTTTTCATGTAGTTTTTGCATATGTCCTGCCATCGATGTTGTACTTAATTGGAAAAGTGGTGACTGATACAGGCTTGGGTATTTTCAGCCCATTCATTTTTCTCAGGATACTTGCGTACAAGATTGATTGTATTTTGCATGTTGCAACGCACCATGTTTTGCAAATAGTTAAAAAAAAAATTTATTATTAACTCAACTCCATCAAGTTAATGCAATTGCCGGGTGCATTATTTCTAGGTATATCTATTTCTATAGCGTGCTTGTAGGCAAAAAAGGGGTTTTTATTAAGGGCAGTACATACCCCTACCATTTTTCTGTGCCATGAGCACTTTTTATTCAAAGGGAGTTTATTTCAAAAGCTGAAATCAAGTTATATTTTATACCCACAGTTTCTCATAATTGAAGGTACCCAATCAAATCCATTAACAAAAAAAAAAAACCACCTAAACTCCCACAATACCAAAAATGATAAAAGCCACTGTTCTTTTTTCTTCTGGGGTTACATTTAAGTGCACTATTTTTAAAGGCTATGTAATGCAGAAAATAAACTACAACAAAAACATAGCAAAATGAATGAAAATGTTTGAATTTTGCCCCCCCCCCAATACAATGACTTCCTGTGTCGCCTACCGTCGCGGTTTGTGAATGATAGGTCTCATATGACCTTGGACCTTGACATGTGACCTCATAAACAAATGAGGGTTGGCATGTTATATCCATAAACTAAGTTTAGTTCCAATTGAAATTAAACTTTTCAATTCAGGTCAATGTTGATGTAAAAATTATTTTGTATACTTTATATATGCTAAACATATTACAATATGTCAACAATAGTCTCTTAATGTTTGTAAGGTAAATGTAACGTGATTAATTAATGCCTCCAAATGCCCCAAATCCAATGTTACGTGTACAAAATCAACAAAAGGGTCTTCTTAAAGGCAACCAAAATAAGCAAAAATACTACTTTGTTGTACTACATCTTTTATTTATGATTAACGGTAACTTCTGTATGTGTAACTGCGGCTTTTTCGGCACATAAAATGCTTATAATCAGAAAAAGAACTTTCCGCCCAAAAAAACACCCAAATTATTTTAGAATTTGCCCAAAACATGTCCATATTGAGCTTTTACATGTTAAAAGTTTACTATACTATGAGAACAATATATTTAAAGCTTCATAAAAGAAACATACAGCAGAAAAAGTGAGTTTTAGCCTTTAAATTATGAAATCAGTAAAAAATAACAAAAACACAAAATCCGCCCAAAAAACACCCAAGAACACATTTTAAAAACTGACACCCATGATTTTCGGATTCTACATAAAATTCTGTTTAAGAAAAACCTTGGTTGCAAGATTGTATATGAAAAACCGAAACCAAAAAATCCATGACATTTCCCCATGTACTATTTAGCCCAAAAAAAAAAAATAAGGCGAAAATCACATGTTTGTAGCATTTTTAGCGCTAGCGGAATGTTTCCCTTATTCAGCATTTTTTTCGGGGCGCACTTATGACGTCATATAGACATGTGGGATGTTGGTATATTTCTCGATTTTTTGGTGCATAGAGGGGACCAAAAGCTATGCATAGGTATTTTCTACCACACACCAAATCATGACCCTTATAGAAAATCTCAAAGGTGGACTGGGGCAGAGGAAGCGGCGTAACAACGATCACTCCCACCACCACCACCACCACCATGGGTGACGGATGTTGAAAAGGACAGCTTGGTTAGACTAGGTTGATTATCATATTTTTGAAATCCCAGGTATTAAAAACATAGGTTTGGTCACCAAATTTATCGGGCAAATCCATTAGAAATGGCGGCCATTTTGAAATCCAGATGGCGCCAAACGCTTTTCAGAAAAAATGCGACCAATACTTTTCTGAAACCTGGATGTTTATTTTATCCAATGACACCAAAAAAGCATCGAAATGATACGACCTCTATTATAGAAAATCTCAAAGGGGGAACTGAGGTATGGGCAATGGGTAATAAAAACCCCCCCCCCCCACCCCCATTAGGGCGCGAGTGGTGTTAACATAAAAAGCACCACTTAGATTAGTATAGGTTAATTATTCTATTCCTGAAGTCCCAGTATTGACAACATAGGTTTGACCACGAAATTTGACTTCCTCCAATGTGCTAGAAACCAAAGATATCAGTCAAATCCTTTGGAAATGCGGCCATTGTGAAATCCAAGAGGCGGCTAACCGCTTTTTCAGAAACAATGCAACCAATACTTTTCTGATACCTGATGTCTACTGATCCAATGATTACCAAAAAAGCCTCCTTAGCAAAAAAAAAAAAATGCCAAATATACATAACATCCCTTACACTATACATGTCAGTCAAAATAGTAGGGTTTACTTTTTTTCATCCATATTACTTACATTGCGTTCGACTTGAGATGGATGGGTCTACGATGTGTCAAGTCTTTATGAAGTCCACCCCAGCATGCAGTAGTACAACGACTGTACAGTGCAAATACATTTGAATCCATAGCCCATGCAAGCTAAATGTGACTTGCTTGCTGAGTCACAGTGTAACCACAATCATTGGGCTAGCGTGTGCCGGATACTTACGCCGCGTCACGTATTAATTGGGTGCGAACATTCAGTTCGTACGTGACCCTAGTGTAGCAGACACATGAGTTCCAGCCTCCAGGGGATTATGCACAAATCCGGCAATGACTAGGTCTAAGTCGGTGTGAAAGTAATTATAGTCCGGCGGAAGCCGGGGCTCCATCGACGACAACGGAATAAAGCGTGAAACCAATGTTGCGTGCAGAGTCAACTGAATCGAGAGCCCTATTCCTTAACGTTGTAGCCGGACTATGACTACGGCGGACTATAATTACTTCTACACTGGTATTTCTTCATCTTCATATTGATAGCCTTACAAAACTACAGACTATAAGGTCCTTTCTGTTGTGGGAGCGTGTGTAGGGTGTTCAGAAAGTTAAATATTTAGCCTTTTTAATCCACACGTCTTTCATAATGGCAGATTTGAAGCCTTCTATCTGCTATATGTGCGCGGAGATTGAGTGGAATCGCGTACAACGCAGGGGATCCCGGTGTAGAAGTAACCATTGTCCGGCGTACTCATAGTCCGTGAACAATGGTGAACAATAGGGCAATCGATTCAGTTGACTCTTTACGCAACATTAGTTTCACGCTTTATTCCGTTATCGTTTATGGAACCCCGGACTATGGCTCCCACCGGACTATATCTGCTTTCACACCGGGTCCCGGTGTAAAGAAACTGAGTGTCCCCCATGAGCGATTGTCCTAGATACCATACCCAGATAACATGGAGATATTGGGCCAATATAGGCCCAATATATACTCAATATCGGACCAGTATTGGCTACAGTTATCGGTCCAATATTATTTTGCTCAACGGCCCAAAATTGGACTAATATTGGGCCCGGTCCAATGTTGGCACAATATTGGGCCAATTCTTGGTAATAGATATTGAACCAATATTGGGAATATATCAATATTTTTTATTGGCAAAATAAATATATTTTCAACCTGCTTTATTTAAATAAATTAATTAAATAATTTGAGCTAGTCAAATAGTTTATTTTTTTTATTGAAATTGGTATTATATAGCATAATATTTTTGAAATATTGTGTTCTGATCAAAACAATCGTCCTTGAGAGATTTTAGCGTATTTCTGTATGTTTTTATTGTTTTCTCACCCTGCTATTTTTAGGCAAACAATTAGCCTTAAGCCAATATTGGGCCAACGTTATCCCAATAATTGGCTCTATATTGGCTGTTGGTCGATTGCCAATATGATGCGCCAATATTAGACCATTAAAGGATGCCGATATGAAGCCGATATCACATTGCCAATGGAAAACCAATATACGTTAGCCACGTGATGCCGATGCCAAGATTACCGATGGGGAACCATTGTTGGGCCAATATATGCGTGCTATCTGGGTAGCAACATGTATGGAATAAACCGTGACCTTGTAGACGAGACCATTTGAGTACAGTGCTGAAACAAATGATGCATACAACACTCAATGGAGAACACAATAGACAGATGGGTGGTAGGACACTCAATTACACGGACACTGTATTATATGACACCGGGTCGGTGGAGGCACGCAACTTTCATTTGGGTAGGGGCCGCACATAATGCACGGTTTGGGGGCCTTGCATTTTTTAAAATGCGAAATGGTAGTCTTTGTAACTGAAAATTGAAAAATGTGGACCCTTGAGAACTAAAATGTTATTCAAAATTAGGCCACAAAATTAGTTTACAATCAAAAGTTCGCTTGAAATGGGGGTCTTGTGAACTAAAAACATGCTCAAATGAGACCCTTTGCGAACTGCTAGAGACGCCTAAGAGGGCGTCTTCAGGGCCGCACATTGTGATTTTGATTTTTTTGAAAATAAATAGATGTAAATTTTAACATTTAGAATCATGTTTTGCGTAGAAAATTTGAATTTATTTTAATAGTTGTTGCTTAATATGTTACAATTCGCCGCTTGAGGAAGAACCGAAAACAAAAGATTTTTTTAGAATACAAGCGATTAAATATTTGCGTTATTATTTTATTATTATTTGTGCCAGTCCTAAGCAAAAATGATCGTACACAACCTGAGCCTCATACATTTCGTCTAATTAATTATTCGAAGAATATGCCTTAACCTTAAAAGAAAACCCGTACAACGAATAATATTATATACTCAGACTATAAAATAATTATTGACCACATATCAAGTCGTTTCATCTAAAACGGAATTATATTAACCATAACAATGAATTAAAACCACCTAGTCTGACCATGCGCTATTTAAAATTCGCGCTATTGTATAACGTGTTATGCGATACCGCCGGCACGTTTGTGTCATACACACCATAGGAAATGCACATACAAGCATCACATGGTGTATGACGCTACTGTGCCGTCCGTATCCCATAACACGTATACATATCCCATATACACAAGCGCGAATTTCAAATAGCGCATGGTCAGACAAAAATGTTTTAATTCATTTTTATGGTTAGTATAATTCCGTTTTTCCATGAAACCACTCGATATGTGTTCAATAATTATTTTATAGCATATATTGTATAATTTGTTCTTAGTACGGTTCTCCTTTAACCCCACTAGCTTGCACGGATGTTTGAAAGTGTCCCTTTAATACCGGTGTGCACCACCTTGACCTTGGACGTGGTATATAAGGGAGTCTTAACAATACTTCAATGAAAAGAAGTTGAGCAGTGGCTATATTGCTACAAATAATACAAACACTTGGGTTGTATGTAATAACCTTACCTATATAAAAGCAAGCATTTCTCAGTTGGTATTGAAGTCATGTAGCGCTTGATTTTGACATTTGCTCCATCTGGATTTACATGGGGTCGTATAGCCGTGATAATCAAGCCCCAGGAGTCGAACGAGATTCTATTATTGTCCAACAAGATGCAAGATTGAATCCCGAAATAACTCATGCACATGACTTATTGATTCAGTGATGGTTTTTGTTCGTGTTAATCTTTGCGACAGTCGAATTACATACGGATTTACTTCCTGATCAACTGGAAATTTAAAAAATATGTTCTATTGACAAACCTACAACGTCATCCAGCCCTTATCATTAAATATACAACGAGCGCAATATCAAAATCGCGACCTGGGTACCTATATGTATATCTAACTATTGCAAATCGAGATGTTTGTAACGCGTGACTATTTTCTGACTAAACTAGTAATATTGAACCAAAATGATTCGGAAAATGTCTCCCATTTTCTGCGTTGCCTGCGGAGTATGTGTAGGACTACTGCTTGCCAGTGTTCTCTCAGGATTAACCGAAATTAAAGAACACAACGTGCTCTGCGTTTCGAGACGTTACCAAGCCCTTAAGCGAATCAACAGAGACAATGTAGGCAACCTCTACAGGTCAAGTGAACTAGAAACTGTTCTGCGAGGTAAAAGGTAAGTAAACTACCCGGTAGGTGTAAGTTAGGGATAATTCCAGCAATTAACATTTAAAGGGACATAATAGATGAAAAGATTGACCTAAATAAAAAAGGAACCTTACTGTAATCATTTCCACGAGTTGGAGTTACAGTTAAAAACAGGGAAGAGTTCCAGGGGGCCATCGTTTGGTCCTTTCGTCCATGTACTTTTCTGTCTACATTGTTAGTTGTTCCCTGGCAATTTCTGGGAAAACAGAAAAGCAAGTGTCACATCCCTGGCATGAACCTTAACCGTGTATCTAGCATGTTTGCGACAACAATTCAATGTCAGAACGGTGTTGTGATTGTGAAAAAGACAGATATAGTCAGGTGGGAGCCATAGTCCGGGTCCTCAATAGATGTAAAACCGAATAAAGCGTGAAACTCAATGTGCGTAAGCGTCAACGAATCGAGTGCCCTATTGTTCACGACATTGTTCCCGGACTATGAGTACGCGGACAATGGTTACTTCTACATCGGGATTCAGGCATGTACTTTAGGCTGTAATATATAGATCTGGCAAGGAAAAATGGAATTAGCCGGGATTGCACAGTATACATAGCACTGCGAGCTGATGAAAACATGCTTTTCAATTTTGGTAATGCGCGGCGGCAGTATTGCCAGCATCCTTGTTCCAGACATTGCCACAAACTTGCTTCCCCTCCCCCGAACTCGTCCTGTTTTGACTATTTTAACAGAATGTATACATCCCAAATTGTTTTCAAACTCGCTGGAGTGATTTCAGTAAGAGTCATAACTAACTTGCGCAACTTGCTCACATATTTTCAAGTATTTTATTAGAAACTGCAATTATACAAAATACAGAGAACGCCACATATAGCTCGCAGAGGCAGGCTACAAGTTCTAAATTCTAATTACCCGCAAAAATGTGAGAAACAAGGAAAACACGAGGTACTAATGCATAAGACTGAATATGTGAAAGAGCAAATATCCGGAAAGATAAAGAAATTTTTGGTGTAACCTAGAACTAATTGCTATCAAAGGTTTTTTCTTACAATGCATTTCTTTGAAGTATCCAAATGACATACTAAAAGTCCGAGAAAATCCGGGTGCAGAAATATGTCGAATTTGCATAAATTTCAAATGGCCGCCATTTCAAAGGATTTTTGCCCATAACTCATGATCCGATGGTCGTAAGAGATTGTTAATGTTGGTGTCTCTACCCATGTTTTGGGGGTTTACGAACTCAATAAGAACATCCAATAACCAGTGAGATAGAGTGATTTAAGCCTTATTTGCATAAATCATATGCTGCCATTTGTTAACTTTCTTGAAATTAGTTATGTTGACATTTGGTTCGGTGTTTCATGCTTATGTTATCAAGAACATATTTTAAGTAGCTAATTAAAGACCTGGACTCCAACTGATGAAAAATAATCTAGTTAAGTATTTGTGGATTCAAAACTTCTTGATCAATTTTCAATACAAAGAGACCATCTTAAGACGTCCTACACATAAAAGACACCTCAGAAAGAAAAAATCCTTTTGTTCATTTTAAAGTTAAAGGCTTTTCTTGGTATCTCAATGGCTTCATTTGGCCCAAAAAGTAAAAGAAATTACTGAAATCTTTTGCGAACTCTCGGAATATGAAGGGTTCCTTTACTGTCTATAAGATCCAGGCAGATTTTTCATAATACTGTTAGTAATACACGTCTAAGTAATGCAGTGTAGTCCATGCAAATAATGTTCCGTTTATCTTCTTTGAACAACTGATAACCACAAAAATCTTTATTAGGTTTATTTTTTGGTGATTTAACAGGCTATTCCATCCTTCTATCCTTCGAGGGGTCGACTGCTACTCCTTGTACCATTTTTTGGAAAGGTTTTATGAAAGCATGAGGTAGGAGGGATAGACCAGGATAGTTAGACTAGAATTTGATTATAGGTTAATGCACATAGATAAGTGTTTTCAAAAAGATTTAATTTTTCACTTTGGTCAATATCATGAAAAGCTGAATTCAGAAACGACATTTTGTGACGGAAAAGCAACTTCTATTTCTAGCAAAATGCCACAATTAATGAAACTATTCCTACTTACAAACTTAAATTGGTCAATGAGACTGTCGAAATTTTTCCAAAAATGATATAAAAAAGTGAAATTTTTTTGTCAATTGTTGACATTTCAAAATTTTTTTTTTTTCATTCATTGCTGTAGAGGAAACATAGACCAGCCAAAATATTAAACCCACCAGACGTTATTTTGTTAAAGTGATAGTTGTTTTGAAAGAGGATGCAAAGTGCCTAATCTCACCAGGTACCCCTGATTGTTAAACAACCCTTAACGATTGCTGCTGGGTTGACCTGTATCTCTACATGTTTTTCCCTTATTTGAGTATCCCAAACCATAACCCCTCACCGTTATGACACCCCAACCACTGTTAAAAAGACTATCGGTAAGGGTGAAAAAATGGAACAGAGAGATTACCAATCTAAGAACCTTAAAATGTTATTTTTTGTCTTACATAAGGCACCTTAGGAACCAAACCATATCCCCTATCTTTTTAAACGCAGATGTCGCAAACTATTTTTGTACTTTTTAATTGGAAACTTAATAACATAGTTCAAGATTTATATTTAAAAGGCTATGGAGGAATTGGGGTATGTTTCACTCCCTCGAGCTTTTCTCCTGGTGCTAAAAAATGTGTGATGGTGTCGCAACTGATTTTAAGGTATTTTTTTTTAATATCCTTTGAGCACATTTTATTGAAAAAAATCGGAGACCCACCCCCTTATACCCGATGAAGGTAAGCCGCCAAAGTTGAAGGGATCGGTGAAGCCTCCTATACTTTACGATGTAAATTGGTACAACCATATATTTTTGCTCGTTAAACAAAAGGTTCATGTGTATCAAACCTTCATTTTTATTAGTTATGTTACATGTAGGTTTTTCGTTCTTTTTGAGCCCGAAAATTCCCAATTTTCCTACACCTTTGTAACACAAAACTGATTTCACAAATTTTGCAAGGGCGCCGTGCATTTATGACATAGAAGCAAGATGCGGAATTTGGTACATATTTTGGTACACTGGATAGTCCATTGATGCACAAACCAAGTTCAAAGGGGTTTTTAATGGAAAATATTATATGAATTTAACATCAACCCTCCTCGCTGGGTAGACATGTTACCAACATCACCTGATAGGACGAAGGTAAATCAATACCATAATTTATTGATAAGTTTTATATGTAGATTAGAATTAAATGGGCCATGGTCCGATTGCTATACCCTCGTGACGACCCCAGATTTTAACCCGGAAGTGGTTCCAAAAGTTTTGGATATTAGAAGCTACTATTTTCCTCATTTACGCGTACGCTGTGAAATCGTAGTGCTAAAGTATATTTGGTTTGGATTTATGACGAATATGATTTTTACACAGTACTCTAACTCTATGGGATTATAAAATCACATTTTTCATCTCTCACATCAAATGGGTTGAAATATTTGAGCGAAACTGTACAGATGGGTTTGGGGTGAACGCCATTCTATCAAGATGAAAAAATCTATATACTTAAATAGGGTCTCTCCTTTTTAAAAAAAATAATGGTATCACACGTGTCAATTCCTCACGGCCGAATTGATCCTGAAGCATGAGATGATTATCATGGTTAATATGGTATATATGAAATGGACAATATATTTTTCAGTTGTTTTTGTTTTATTCTATATAATAATTGGATGGCTGGGTTGATACAAAAATAATCGCCCGATGCCTAGATCAAATATCAGGCGAGTCGATGACGAGCCTGATATTTTTTGGCGGGGCGATATTTTCTGTTAGCAACAACCGAAAAAGTCATCCAATATTTTATTATTAGCCAGAGGAAGCTGATTGACAAAATGTTTTTAATTGACCCTTTAAAACTAATAAAAGAAATTATTTCTTGAGCATTTGCCTCAATATTTTTGCGTATTTGGCGTGTTGGGCGGTACGCGCCACTCGCACTGCAGTATTGCATACCATGTCATTACCAGATTCCAAATAATTACAATATTGGTGCCCTTAATATTGGCAAATTAAAATTGCCACGAATCTTAGGACGGGGAGGTATCATTATTGTCACAATTATTACCGTTGGCTTTGATTGCCTTGTCCCTTTTGATTATGCTAATTTAAATAAGAAGGTGTCCAGGCTTCGAATTACCAACTTATAATTACAGGCCACTGTGCATGTTTACACTTCAAAAATTTACAAGCACATGTGAAAGGTACATGCACAGGCAATTGTAAACATTGGGGTTACCACTACCTTTATTCATAGCAAACTCTGGTAACGGTTTAGACTATTGACAGTTGCCTCATTTGTCATTCCAGCATGACTTTCTGTGATAATTTAGCTAAAATACCTATATTTTTTGGATTACAAAGTTTAATTTAATACACAGGTGCATGCAGGATTGAAACACGTACATTGCCCAGAAAGAAAGTTACATGCAACCTGTGCATGTGTGCACCTGGGTAAGTCGAATCCTGAAAGGTGTCTCATCATTCAATTATGCAATCCACATTGCACTATTGATCTCATTACACAATAGTAGACTCATTTCCCTTTGTGACTCATATTTCGAGATTTGGACAAAAATCTATCAAAATGGCGGCCATTATTTTGGATTTATTGGCAATTAAGCCCTGAACCAAACATCCTGCTATTAGACTGGCTAATTGTGTTCACAGACCTTGAACATGGGTATAAGGTACCGAAATTATTCTGCTACTAGTCTCAGAACTCGAAATGAACAATCTATCAAAATGGCGGCCATTTGAATTTATTGCAAAGTTAAGCCTGAACCAAACAGCCTATGTGGCTATTATCATGTTCATTGTGTTCACAGACCTGAAACATGGGTATAGGTACCGACATTATTCGACTACGAGTCTCAGAACTCGAGACATAACAAAAATTATCCAATGGCGGCCATTTGAATTTATGCAATTAGCATATTCTGCAACTCGATTCCTCGGACTTTTTTAGTATATATTGTGTAGGTAACCTTAAGCAATGCATTGTGGCAAAAAAACCTTTTTGATAGCAATTTGTTCCAGGTCAAACCTCATTTTTCTTGGACTAAACCCATATCCAAGCAAATGGCACATGGAAGGAATGCGAAAACAAATTAGCGCTGTGTATTGACCGCACCGACACGCATTTTCAACACAATTTTTGAGCCAATGGCAGCGCTGATGCTCAAATACTTGGCAATGGCGTTGCTCATCCGGGTGTCCCAACCAAGTATTTTTAACCCGGGCACCACATTTTTCTGGACACACCTGTATAGACCCTATACTAATGATGCCGATTGAGTTTGCATGATTATGGTCGGGTCGAGATTGATGAGTTCACACAAAGGATGTAATAAACAAAATTTGTTATTATAACATTGGTCCACAAAAGCTTCATACGCGAAGAAACTTCAACATGTAAGCCTTTTCAAATGATCTCGAGGATGATTAAGTCCCGGTTTCTTCTGTGAAAAACATTAGTAATACGCTTTGTTGAGTTGGCATTCAGCATGTTACCAGTGTATTAACTTTGTTTACTACATCCATTGAGCCTGAGGACGGCAATAGTAGTTGAGAATGAATATGGTTAACGATCCTGTCGTGACTTTTCATATACATGAATGTACATTGAAACTCTGCAACCCATTTGAGACACATGAGAAGCATTCCAAATGGTGTTGTTACAAAGTAACATGGACTGGGAATAAACAAGGATAATATCGGTCAAAGAGAGTTACATTTAAGAAGTTGCAGACGTGTCCTAAGGATGAACTTGACCAGATTATCATTGATTGCTGTATTGGTTAGATAATGGTTCCGAGTTGAAAATCGAGCAAGGCGGGTCAAATTCTGCCTTTGAGAAATTCTTTTGTCTTAAACCTAGTGATGCGAATTATTCAATAGGCTGGCATTTTTGCATATGATTGATGTGGTAGATTGATTGCGCAAAACAATAGCAACCTCGTTATCAAGAGAGGCGATGTACCCATACTCGTCCCCTGACATCTCCAACCTAAGGCCTTCACGCATGCACAATTCATTGAGCTCGATCCAAACCGATTTAGGCCAATTAACTGCATATTGCTTAATCAACCTACCGTTTTCATCAGTACAATAGCCAGCAAATGACGAATCGATATTATTTTTATTCACTCTACGTTTAGATTTCAGTAAGAGTCCTAACTAACTTGCGCAACTTGACTCACATACATACATACATACATACATACATACATACATACATACATACAGACATACATACATACATACATACATACATACACACGTACATACATACATACATACATACATACATACATACATACATACATACATGCATACATACATACATACATACATACATACAATACAACAAAAATGAAATTTGCTTCTAAGTCGGTTAGAAATTCAGGACCCAAAACATGGACTTCATTAGAGAAAAATGTGAAACTCCCAAAAACTATGAATATTTTCAGGTCGAAAATAAAAAAATACCTGATATTGAACTACATCTAGTTTTTTGCCTTCTTAAATTTTAGAATACTTTACTGCAATGAATATGTTCTGTGGCTTTTCTTGTATGTTATTTTTTGTCATTATTATTTTATTATTAATTATTATTCTATTAGTGTGTGTGCGCGCCTCTTGGTTTAATAATAGTTTTTTTATGTTTGGTTTGTGACTGCGGGTGGATTTTGAGAGGTCTTTATTGTGTTGATTGTATGTTTAAAGTAATAGTAATTTAAGGTTAAATTTATTTTTGGCGGTGACCCCTGTCGGGCCATTAGGCCTTTTGGTCATCCCCTGCATTCTAAATCGTGTTATTTATTGATTGTCTATGTGATATTATACATACATACATCACAGTGTAACTTGTCAATAAATAAAGCCGTTTGTGTGTATAGATTTTCAGCCAATCAGCACCTCTGAAAAGAGACACACCCCTGCTACATGCATTGTGTTAATGATATTTTACTCCACGGAGTACCTATTTTGAACCAATATTACTAAAGCTGTGAATTCTTTTATAAAACTATACAATAGTACTACTCTCATATGCCGACCTTTGCTCAATTTTGCCGACTGTTGCTAAAAAAAATTGACTTCCTGTTTGTTGGCAATGTCTCATTTTATCGAGCAGTTTGTGTATTATACCATTGCAGTGTATTTGCTTAACCATTGTGTCCTGCTCAGATAGCGTGGCAAGATATTGATTTTGTTATACCCGCTGTGCACAAGGTCATTTACTTTATTGACCTATGCTATAATCATGTGTTTTTCTTGCTTTTAAACAAAGAAGATATATAATTATATGTTCTGGCGCTTCTCAATTTGCACTTAAAAATACAACTAGTTAACAGGAAATATTTTCACACAATTTACAGTATTTACAGTATGTACGAGCCTACTATAAGGAAACCACTTCCCGAGGGAATTTTCAAAAGAAACTCATACCACCTTTTAGGGGTCATAAAACAAGGCCAACGGTATACAGTATAAATGAGTTCCAGTTCATCGTCTGAAAATTATGCGCAAATCATTGTTTTCGTAATGCGTCAAAATCGCTCAAAATGTAACATAATGTTTGCACGACCATGCTTCCACAGCATACACTTTCTAAATAATGTTGATGTTTATATCTGCTCTGCAACGACCAATTTACATAGCACAAGCATTACCATTTTGTACATTCTATAACACATATTTGCCATATGTTTGTACAGCAATGACGCGACGTCGCTCGATGATGAAATTGCTTCTTTTTACCACATAAAGGGTGAATTATTTTTCCTGATTATATAATTAATTTTGTTTCATGCATATGAACACACATAAGCAGAAAATATTTCTGGCAACAGGATTTGCTAATTTCTATTTTTAAAGTCACACTCCCGTTGGTGCCGGGGTGGTCCTAGGGACCCAAGCTAATTATCTCGTTAACGGGCAAGATATTTTAGTATTTTTTATGGAAAGAAGCGCATCGATAAGTTACACAATTACAAAAAAATGGAGTTCGAAAATATTTTTCACAAGTGAGAAATCTCCGAAAAACAAATCGTGCGTACTATGGAACACCCTTAGGCACTTAAGTGTTAATATGTTTTCCCCTCCAAATATGTGCCCCCACCCCCCGGAAAAAAGGGCTACGCCACTGCTACCAACCCAGGCTTGATAGGTCACCGCAGCTGAAGAGCGCTGTTATAGTAATGCAAGTCCGACGGTTCGAATACGGCCAACCCATATTTTTCCAAATACTTGTGTGCCCGGCTATCGCCATGGGAAAGATTAATAAGTATTCACCTGCAATACTTGTCAACCTGCTGGGTACAGCGTCGTCCTTCCGTGATGGAAATTTTCAACAACCCGTGGTTATTTCCAGAAAGTTACACCTAGATGTTATATGATGGGGTTGATCGCGACTAGGTCGTGGTTGAAGAACCTTTACCTTGTCCGTATTGTCAAGTGAAGAATGTGCGTGTGTGAAAAATGTGATCAAAAGTGACAAACACATACTATATGTACAAAATACATACCAATATTGGGTTATTTATACGCAGAATTAAGCATGTTATCATTGTATTATATTTTTGTCTGTTTTCAAGGATTCGAAACACTACTTTTTGGTGTATAGTTAAAAATAGTCTACTAATCATTTCATTTTTTCATCATAACCTATCCGTACAAGGACATAAAATGAATAATACAGTATATTAAGTAATAATACAATAACTACCCCCCCCCCACCCCCCAATATTGTAAACTGTACAAAGTTGAATAGGTGAAATTGATATGCTAGGACCAGTATGGACAACGCATAGGCTTCTAATTATTGCTGGCCCTGTAAATCATACAAATCAGATAACACATATTACAATATTTACGAAGGTAAGTATACATACAAAAACAAACGAACAACAACAAAAAATTGGACAATAAGGAAGTACTGTACAACATGTCTTGCTAAGGTATGCAAACGATTGCTTGGAGGAAGCAGAGATAGAAATGAGGGGAAGAATAAAGTGAGGAGTAGAAAAAGATGAAGAAACAAGAGAGAGGAGAAATAAGGTCTTGGTGAGAACTAATTAAGAACTGCACTGGCTGACGAAATGCCTCCCCAGCTGAGCTCTAATGTATTTTGTTTGTAACTGCCGTGACAGACTCCGGGAGACCACTCCAAAGTCCCGCGCCGCGACACTGAACAAAGTGCTTTTCAAAGGAAGACCCCGGGAGGGGAAGATGAAGTCCGCCGGCCTGTCCGGCGTCGTAGCCGTGGATCTGTCTGTCTGTGATAAAGCAATTACTGAAGTTCGGAGGTAAATGATTGTTGTGATAGTCAAACATGAAAAGCGCAGTTTGAAGTTGGTTGAGGTGCTCTAATTTGAGTGCCCCCAGCGAGTGAAACAATGGCAAAGCGTGAGTCCCGGGGGGTGAGCCTGTGATAGCGCGAATGGCCCACCTCCGTGTGGTGTTTAGTCGTTGGTCGTGTGTGACAGCTGGAGGCCCAGATGATGTTACAGTAACTAAGGTATGGGAGAACTAATGTGTTGCATAGTGATTTCAAGGTGCAGTCCGGAAGGTGGTGTTTAACTCTGTAGATTGCACCCACTGCGTGAGACGCCCTGGCAGCGACAGAGCTGACGTGCTCATTCCACGCCAGCTTGTCATCAATTGCGATGCCAAGAAACGTGGCCGAGTGCACCTGGGAGACCGTCTGGCCATCTATTGTCAATGTTTGATTGTGATTTGTGTTGCGTGTAGAGAAAAGCATGCAGCCAGCCTTGGAAACATTAAGAGAAAGCTTGTCAGCCCGAAATCAGTCAGCGATTTCTGCGAGTCCATGACTCATGTTGTTGAAAAGTGCATCAATGTTAGGGCCTGAGAGAAAGACGTCTGCGCCATCTGCAAACAAAACCAGCCTCAGTGTGTCAGAGATGCCTGTAACGTCATCCATGCAAATGACGAAGAGTAGGGGTCCAAGGATTGAGCCTTGCGGAACGCCAACCGTGATAGGCCTGACGGATGACGCGGTGGAGTGTATGTATACTGATTGTGAACGGTTAGCTAGGCAACTCCTGAACCACTCCAAGGCTACTCCACGGACACCGTAATGATAAAGCTTGTGAAGAAGAATAGTGTGGTCAATGGTGTCGAAAGCCTCGGAGAGATCCAGGAATACCCCCATGGCGTGGAGTTTATCTTTCAATGCAAGGCTGAGGCCCGTTGTCAGCTCAAGGAGTGCCATGCAAGTTGAGCGCTTGGGCCTGAAACCGCATTGTTCATCGACAAGAACGTTGTGCCCATTGAAGAATGAAGACAGACGTGTGCACATGACCTTTTGAAGTAGTTTTGAAAAAGATGGAAGAACAGAAATGGGCCTGTAACTTGCAATGCCATGTGCGTCCCTGTCTTTGTAAATAGGAATGACCCTGGCTGACCCGAGGCGATCTGGGAAAGTACCGGTGAGAAGTGATTGGTTAAACATGTGCACCAGAGGCGACACGATGTTACCATATGATTTGCCAGCAATCCCCGGATCCATCCCGTCGGCACCCGCACCCCCACCAGGCCTCAGTAGGTGGCGAAGTTTGTGCATTTCATCTACAGTAACTGGATTCAGGAAAATTGAGGTGAATGTGTTTTTTGGAGGATGATTGTTAAATGAGTTATTGGAAGGTGGAACCCTGTCAGCCAAGTCCCCCTTGCCCAGGCCAGTGAAGAGTGATCGTTGAATGCATTAGCTATGTTAAGCGGGTCAGTTATCTGATTATTATGAGTGAAAAATGGTCAGGGGATTTGTTAGTTGGAAACCCTCCTGCCTCAGAATACTGCCGCAGAGGGATATGCCCATGACTCGGTAAGACCATTCCTGAATTCCGACACATGCCCGCGTTGTGTTCCCCTTGGGACAAAAACAAGAACAATGCCGCGAAACCTGCCTTTTGTATTGTTTGCATTGACCGCTGGCCGCTGAGTGCGCCTCCCCAAGGCCACGCCCGCAGAGGCCGTGCCGTGCCGGACTGACCCGGAAATCGCTGCCGCCATCCAGGGCTGCCCATGGCCACGATTCTCCAAAGTCTTCTTTCGTAAGGGGAATGACTCGTTTTGCAATGCCATGCAAAAGAGCTGCAATTTTTTGCTTGAGATGTTTTCTTTTTTGTTTTTTTTGAAGCCGCTGTACGCCATATTAGGGTCCCCTCTGTGAGTACATGTCCCCATGATTCAGCGCCGAGTCCACGGGTAAATTGTGCGCAACGTTGGATCTTGTAATCACGTCCAGGTGAGGTAGTCCTCCTGTGGCATACTCACGCTCTAGAGATGCAATGAGGAACACTGGGAAATGACCCGCAGCGCCAGCGACAAACATCCCTGTTGTATGGACGTTGTGTATGTGGAGTTGGCCGAACAATGTTCAATGTTGATCCCCACAATGAGGTGGCCGTGTTGCGTAATTCCTGCAGGTCTGCCAATTTTGGGGACACAAGAGCCTTGCAAGTGACGTGTCGATAAAGTCATTAACGTGTGGGTGAGTGGAACACTTGAGAAGACCGATGTCAAAGTCACCGACAACACAGGACCCATCACGTTGGTTTCACCTAGCCCAGCGAGAAGCCGCCCGAAGCCGCCGTCAAACATTTTGGATGTTGGGTTCATGCAAGTCTGTAAACAACACCGACGGCCACGTGTTTGGGTCCATGTTGGTGTTAATGGTGAGATCAACGAAAAGTGAGTCAAATTTGGTCCTTGGTGTTGTGTCGATGCTTTTGTATGAGGGTGATTTCTGTAAAGCACAACACCCCCCCCCTCCGCCAGCGAGCGGTCCTGGAATGCACGTGTAGCCATCCAAAGTGAGGTGGTTGACTTGGTGTCAGTGACCAGTCTTTCTGAAAATGTTTCTTAGAACTAAAGATAGCCATATAAATGCCTCCAATTGCAACGTTTGAAATGAATCTTTTAAAAGCGTACAACAGACCATATGATACCCCGGCTATAACAAAACATTCTGGACCCGATTGTATACAAAAGTTGGGACTGTCTGAACAAAAATACTCCGATTTGAAGCTTCTATTGCACACGGTGAACTAGTAACAAGCATATGGAACAGAATTAGTATTATGACAAAAAAAAAAAAAAAAAACACGAATTGTAAGAAAATTGAGGAAATCTTGAGTCAGCCAATCCATGACAAAGTGGGATATCAAAGACTTACTTTAAATCTATAATGTCACACATACATTTCATATTAACATCTGCTTCATTTCCGTTGTCTTTTTCTTCTTCTCTAGCTAGTCGCAGTTCTACCTCATCTCAACAGCGGAAGATCTTGCTAGAAGACTGCGGAGCAAACATTGCATCAACGGATCATGTGTTTCCAGAACTATCCCCGACATGGTGAAATTCTCATTCATTCCTGAACTAGTGATCGTCTTCGTCGTATTTGCCCCCTACGAAGGATGACCTTGCAATTGCCCATTAGGTGTCTCTCATTTCACTGGTAAATACATTCTCACTGTTTAAATAAACTTAACATATTTAACATTATCAAGATTTCTCTGTTCTGGAAATTTCATTTGGCCACTGCGTGGATAAACCATACTTTTTCTCATCATGAAGAGTATTTTTTTGAGCTTTCTAGTTTGAACACATTCAATAAAACCTATAAGTGTTCTCTAACCTCAGGGGGTTAGAGGTTCTTTAACGTCTTGGCGGTAACATATCGCAGTAGCTTAACATATGACTTTGCATTTGTTAAAGTTGTTAGACTCCAAAGGGAGACCACGGTTGCTCGACTAAAATAAGTCGCATTTTGACGAAGCGTCCATGAACTTCGTTTCTGTGATAAGTCGCGAGATACAGAATCCTACATCATTAGTATAAGTATTATTATCACCGTCTAAATATAAAGCTCCAAAGCACGAACGTCACCGGCTAACTGTAGAAAAAAGAAATGGCACTGTATTCTTCTCATTGTTAATAATTCGGCTGCTTTGTTAAATTTCCACCAATTGATGGCCCCGTTACGCGAAGTGCGTTTCGTAATCATAGTAATACAAGAGCATTCACTTACATTTTAGTATTTTGGATATGTGGACCTTTTCAATTTTAGACTTTTTTGTAAATTGACAAATTTTAAATGCAAAGAGCAGTGCGGTGAATTAAAAAAGAATCAATCTTAACGTATCGTCTGCCGAACTGGTTTTGTTAATGAGTTTAAAGGTCATAAGGATTACTCACAGAGGTCACACCTGTGGGACACTACCCAATCACCATAATTGTATCTAAGTTTCATGAAAACGAGTTTTAACCGTGTTGTAAGAAACGTATAATACAGTTAAACTAACCCCAAACGAGTCATTTTGACCCCGCAGGCCCTGTTCAATTATGACCAACTAGAAAAGGGTCAAATTAATTCCACTGATCTTGGTCAAAAATTTGAAAAAAACAAAAAATTTGTGTTAAAAATAAACTCGTTGGGGTTAAAATGACTATAGATTGGCTGTAATAATACTATCCTTTTTTTTTTTTGAAAAATAACCTCTTTTGGCGGTCAAAATGACTAGTCGCTTGGTAATCGGGAATGTAAAAAAGTTGATGTTTTTGACCCTACGTGTTAAGTGTTAGGTCCACATTTGGGTCAACAATAATACACACACACATACCACACAGACCCTCACCCACCCACACATCAGCCGCCTGGTGCATGCTCAGCTATATCCTTTAAGCAAATATTGACTATACACATTGTCAATAAGTTCAGAAGGAAATACTAGCACACTTGTTTTGTTTGTCCACAGAATGTTCATAAGATATCATACTCTGTTCGACCTCAATTTGGGGGTTAACTCACTGTGGCGTGTCGGTTTGCCACTCGAGAAACGCCGCGGTTACGACCTTTGGAATTGCGCATTACGTACGCTAGAGCGAATGCAAATTCGCGTCACCACCCCAAACTCGAGACCGAACAAAGTATAAAAAGTTACTTTTATTATTTTACCTGGTCATACAATTAAATGCATACACACACCACACACACCAGCAAACACACATACACACACACACAAAACATACACTCCATACCACACACAAACATACAAATAGTCCTATGCATCTTATAACAATGGCTGGCAATGTTGACAAAAACAAACAATAGATGTGTTTCCATAAAAGATACTGGCCAATTTTTTTTTATAGCCCTCCATGACACATACGGCTTATTCAGAAGCACCGTGGTCGCTGATATGGGATTAAAAACAAGGGTAATAGATAGGCAATGGGCTGGGCGGCGGGACGCTCTTTGTCTCAGACGACGAAAAGAAAAATAAGAAAACAGGTTAGTTCGTTTGACCATAACAGGTAAAATACATATTTGACAAACATAGCAAAAAGGCTCTTACATGCCCTTTTTTGCACGTTTTTGCACTTATATGGTTTCTTAAGGTGGTTATCAAATTGAATATTAAGTTTAAATGTTTATGATGATCCGACCTAGCGTCGCTTAAAGGCCTCGTCTGCTAGTCGGAGTCTAATGGCTCACATAACTTATCAAACCACCATTATTTTTAATAACGGAGTGCTTCTCATCCTTTATCTCTTACATAGAGGTCATGTGCTAAGTCCTATGGTTACTAGATAAATTGTTCTTTCCATTGACTAGGAGGGCATGCAGGCATCTCTCTCACACCGGAAGGCGATTCCCATCGTTGACCTCTCACAGTGTCATCAGAAGAACACATCACCAGATGATTACGTAATACTCAATTTAGATGTGGAAGGGGCTGAATTTGGGGATTCTAACAAATGCTGGAAGATGGCAACGTATTCTAACATAAAAACCCAACCTCGTCTACCGAGCCATTTTTTGTGTAACAAAACTCCCGAAGGGGGGGTGGGTTACACCCCCCCCCGCCTGTTATTTTTTCGTACTCTGACACCCGATTCCTGTAAATTTTGATCCAAAGGATAGCTTAATAGTTTCTTCTTTCCATTGTACCAAATAAGTACGAACATCCCCATTATGACTCACCATGAACTCATTGTTAGGAAAGTACGAAAATACTGATATAGGTTGGAAATTGATATTTCGTCAATTTTAGCGACTCAAACACCCTATTTAGCTCGCAACTGAATGTCATTATATATAAACTAGTCCATTTCCCTTCAGTAGATTCCACAAACCGCATGAAATCAATCTGATTTTCCTAACTTTTCCTTCTCTGCGAAAAATTGAATTTTTCACTGTGTGTGGCTATGAAATGGCAGTTTTTGCTGACAGGGCGAACTTTATGACATCATTTGGACGTAATGCTAGTGCTGTTTTGGAACTCATTTTTGGGTCTCAATTGAAAGAGGAGGACCATAGCTATCTATGGTACCAAAATCAAGTGTCTGTGATGTTTCCTGTGTTGTGTTAGTCATGTTTGCTACTTCTCTTCCGGAGGGGGGGGGTGGTTACCACCCCCCCTATCGCTCACTTTGGGATCACCCCCTGTATCTTACCTATACCGCCGGTGGCTGTTTGTTTTTTGGATTAAAACTGAGCGGACATGTCAATTGACAATTACATTAAATAATTTTGGCACCTAAAAAGGGGTTTTAGAATGCCGGGGAAAAAACCTGAAATAGGGGGGGGTGTGGTAACCCCCCGCACCCCCTTCGTAGACCCGAGGGTTAAATGGATAATAAGTCTGTGTATTTTTACAAGCATTACAATTTAAATTATCACATTTTACAATAGCATGTTCCCAAATTCTAAGCCTCAGATAAATATGTACTCACACACTTAAAAAGTACTGATGATTTTTATTCAAGAAACAGTAAACAAGCTTTCATATAGAGTCCCCTTGATGCAAATGAGGTTTTGCAATTGATTCCATCAAGCACCACTACACAACGTCATACAGCGCATGACGGAATCAATTGTAATACCTCATTTGCATCAATGGGACTTCTTTATGAAACGTCTACCGAAAACAAATATGTGGCCCTTTGAAATTTACTTTTGAAACTTACTTTGGAAATGTACTTTATTTTGATTTTTACTTTGGAAATTTGCCATTTTTCTAGAATTGGGAAATTTAGTGCCTCCTATTTCCAAAACAAATCGGGCAAAAGTGTTATATTTAAAAAAAAATATCATGACATATGTCTGGAAAATCCTCGATGTTTTATAATATTTTATTGTTTTAGATTTTCAAAGTTTTCTATATAATTCATTCGGAATGTTTGTTATTTATAATGTTTCTAATAGTCACACTATTACTCCATGGGATCAAAGAGAGAAAGATGCTTGCATAAGGACATTGGTTACGCATATCGGCGAAGTAACTGATTTCTGCGCATTTAATATTGTCTAATTATACCTTTCAATACTCTGGGGTATGTCAGGTGCAGAAATTGCACATTTGATTGAAAATGAATAAAATATCATCACAATTTTTTTCCTAAATATCAGTGACCAGAAGATGTGCATCATGCAGCATTGACTCGAGCAAATAATAGCACTGTTTATATCCAGTAAATCCGCTCGGTATGCAGCGGATAAAGCACTACAAATTACTTTTCAACTGTATGGGTAATAACAATAGCTCTGTACTTCCAGATAAACAGGATTTCAGGTGCTCATCACCAGATTAAGATTGAGCTATTTTTTCATGACTCAAAGCACAAGATACTCGTCCTCTTTCACGAATAAATAATTCTTATGCTTCTGCTGTGCGTTCAATTAACTTTGACCATATATTTCATCATTTTTCCGAAAAGGAAACAAAGATGAACAAAAAATCATGAAAGAAAGTTGTTTGGTAGACTGTGACCTAACATCTTTGTGCAGAAACAAAACTTAACTTACAGTAACTTGCCGCGTAACCCCATTTCTTTTCAATTTACCGTGTTGTTAGCAAAGTTCGCTAGATCCCCTTCTTTTGTATTTTTTCTAAATACATGGTGGTAAATTGAATAGAAATGAGGTCCCGCAATAGGTTATGGATCTTGGTTCTGCACAAAAATGTTAGGTCACAGCTTACCAAGCAACATATTCACCGTGAGTTTTGTTCACATTAGTTTCTTTTTTCAATAAATGATGAAATATACAGTCAAAATTAATGAACGCACAGTAGAACCTCTAAGTTTATTTTTATCGTGAACGAGGCCAGCTCAATCCAAACTGGGTAAAAACTAGACTTTTCATATAGAAGTCCCAAGTATACAAAAGAGTTCCCATTAATTCCGTCCTGCGCTACTGCACAACATCATACAGTGCGTGACGGAATCAAAGGCAATACAAGTCATTTGCGTACTTGACACTTCTATGTGAAACGTCTACCCTAAATTGGGCGGGGGTAACCAGTCTAACGCCTGACATCTATTCATCTGCATGGACAGTAACAAAGGCTCTGCAGTTCCAACTAAACATAGGGGAATCTCAAGTGCTTTGTCCGCTGAATACCAGGTGGATTTACTTGTCAATAATGCCATAGTATATGTCAATGTAGCATAGTGTATATCCCTTGATCACTGATATTCAGAAAAGAAATTGAGATGGCATTTTATTCAATTTCATGAAAATGTGCAACCCTTACAATTGTCATAACCAATAAATGGTAATTATAAAAGTATTATTATTTATAGTGGGAAAATGGTTTACTTCTGCGAAGTATGTAATCAAAATTCTTCCTTTGATCCCATGGCCAATATTACTTAAACCCTAACAATAGTGGATTTCAAATTGAGCGAGACCTTGCTAAAGGATTTAGGTCTGTCCATTATCCGGGAAAGATAAGGAAGGTTATTTTAATGGCCACAGGTAAAAAAAAAGTTCATGGTACTCATATCAATGTACACTAAAATAGCTATCTCTGTATGAAGATTGTATTCGATTCAAGTTCTAATTTAACGATTCCAGCAGGTGTTTCAATTGAAGTATCAGGATGAAAACATCAGCAATTATTTAATTAAACATTGTTTTTTGAACACAACTTACCTTTCACACTGCCAAATATTGGTATTTTATGAACTTTTAAAGAATATTTATTTTACTTTTGCATTTGCTTTTGTTTATATTTTAATCTGGTGTTTCATTTGGTATTCTGGGTTTTGTTTTTTGTTTGTTTTTGAATATTTGTTTTATTTTTGCTTGTTTTCTTATGCATTTGCCTTTGGTCTTTTGTTTGTTTTTTGTTTGCTTCGTTCGCAATACAAGCTGATGAACAACAGACGTCTGTACCTTTCACTATATTATTTTTTTTTTTAAAGAATGTAGTGGCGAATCCATTCTAGCCAACGGCATGGTTGCAATAAGACAAGGACGACGATCGAATTAATCGAACAGGTTAAAAAGAGGGTTTTGAAGAAGTCGATTGGGCTGGAGAGCAACGGGAACTATGGTGACTTTAATCAAATGCATCCAATAAATGTAAGTGCAGAAATACACATTAACCCTAGTATCACCAAATCTCGTAAAATCCCATACCACTGAGTGAGAAAGGTCCCGGATGTAGTGTTGCGTAATCAAAAGAAGACACATGGGCACGAAATCGCTGACCGGGCCAGCGATACACCGTCGTGTGGTATCCTCCGTCATGGGATTGGGCCCATGGTTCGAGACCACCCGACTTTGCGACTTTTCTCCTTCCCCTTTTCCGTCATTTCTTGCCACCCCACCCCCTTCCCGGAAAAGCAGATGTGGCGTTATATGGTTAACTTGCACAGAAGTAGTTTTTTCTGGGTTTTTTTATCCAAATATTCCAGGTGATTGTGAGTGTGCTCTTCGAACATTTTCAAGCTGTATATCAGATATAAACATCTGGATGTCCAAAAACACGTTTTAGATGAATCAAGAAAAGACAGAATTTATTGTATTTGGCCAAACCTGTGTTTTGACAAATTCTGACTTCCATACAGTTATATATATATTACGTTTCTTCTTCTTACGTATGAGGCAGCAGCTAAATATATTGCTAAATATGTTGCAAACGTTGGGGCCAACTCACTGTTGATTGGTTGGGGTTTGAGAAATCTGTGTCTACCGGTGGACGAAAGATAGGGCAATCAAAATTACGTTTGATTCACCATTAGTATGACCAACCAAAAGGAACCAATTACCTGCGCATTCGTAACTATTGGTGTATTCGTATAGTCGGGTAGATTTGATCAAAATTATGGCATGACCGTCAAGTTGGGAATATATGCAATGTTTTTGCTGAAAATGGTAGTTGAGGGTGTGTATTTTAAGAATCTGACGGATGCCACCTTGGCACCCTTGGGCAATTTTTTTTATTGACGTCATAAGCCACGGCCACTTTTTCACATACCTCTTAATTATGACTTATCTAGTTTATGATATAACTATATCATGTTTGGTATCAATTAAAGCTTGTGGCAAATACAATGTAAATATAGAAGTTAAAAGATATAAAACTCAAGTAGAGGTCACTCTAAGGTCATTTTTGGTCATAAAAGGTCAATTGTTTTGAGTAACAATGACAAATCTAGTTTGTTACATGTCATGATTGGTATCAATTAAAGCTAATGGAAATGTGAATGCAAATATGTGGATCACAAGCCAATAAAAACAAGTACAGATCATTTAAAAGTCATTTAAGGT
>JAMKCH010007154.1:0-62683 GCA_023653785.1 Ophioderma brevispina
GTGGTAAAATATTTACGAAAAAAATACAGTTTCAAGCTCCATTATTATTAACCCTCTCTTTATATTAATAGATTATTCCCAATCAAACTTTAATCAATTATCGGCGTTTTATTTGTAAAGAAGGACTGCTAGCCAAGTATTACCAATTTAGGAATTTGGGAAATAGAAAGGAACCATTTTCTATGAATATCGTTATCGATCAAATAGCTAAATATTTCTAAATTTTTGGCACATCTTTTCTTTCTTCCAAAAGTTTTCGAAAATAGTTGCTGATAAAATTTAAATTTGTTTATTGAGAAATTTTGTGTTTGTAAACAAGAAACACCACAACACCTGTCCGATGATGACCTATCTCTTTATACTTGAAGTTGAAGGGATGATTGCAAGTAGTGCGGGAGTGATGTATTTTGTATGTTTACCTTGTTTACGGGAATTAGCAAAACGTCGCAATGCGATGGAGGATATTGAAACTAATAGTCTACTTATTATTGGTGATTTATAGTAAGTTGTAAGTTGTAAGTTGAGGATTGGTTTGAGAAGCATTATGAAGCATTATTCCTCTTTGAACCCCGAAATGATGTCAATAATGAATGAATGATGAGCATTGTGATTGTGACAGGCTTAAAGGTGCTTGTTCCGATTTATGCATATTGTGTTCTCTACTTGATATGAGAGCCTGGAACTTGCACATACTCCCCGTCAAGTACCGTGGGAAACAAACTTGCGGTTTTGATAGTAGAAGCAATAATGCATATTGCAAAGCCCTATTCAATACTGTGCTAAGTAATATTGCTGGTTAACCACTAAAACGGGTTTTTTTTGTTTATATCTTGGGAATGAAGTGGATTTGAGGGCTCAAATTTCAGAACGACAATGAGAAAAATACGGCCTTTCATCTGATATCAAAATCGATTCGATACTACTTCCGGTTAAATCAGGGGGGTCCCAAAGACGATCGGAACACGCACCTTTAACCATATCACTATCACTGTCACTGAACTGATATTATTTTGAAATACGTTGCCTCAATTGAAATTGTTTTCATTGAAAAGGTGACTTAATAACTTAAAAAATGAGGGGTCAATCAAATCTGTAGTGTCAAATGTGCGTTTGTTGACGGTTTGTCATAGTGACCAGGCATTGTCAATTTGCTGCCATTGATTATGGCCCGATTGCTAATAATAGCCTTGTCCTGACCGTCCCCAGAAGCCCCAGATTTTACCGGAAGTGGTCAACATTTTGGTATCAGAAGAAAGCTACTATTTTTCTCATTTACCCTGTGAAATCTTAGAGCCAAAGGATGTTTGGTTTGGAAGTTATGAGCGAAAATGTGCCCCATTTTGGTCGACCAATATTAATTTTATTTTACACAGTACTCTATCACGTTTTAGCTCTCGCGCATCAAAAGGGATTGAAATATCGGTGCGAAACTTTACAGTTGGGGTTTTGGAGTGAAGGCCATCTATCAAGATGAAAACTCATATCCTTAACTCTAGCCCGAGGTTGCTCTGGCTATTTCCGCTACATACCCTACTATCTCCTCTCCAATAGAGCCAGAGCAGTAGTTCATAAAAAGACCTGTCCCGCTCTCCACTGTATCTCACTGTGCCACAACGTGTGCTTCCAGAATTTTTGTATACTTACAGTCTTCGTTACCCGAATCCGTGCATCATATACAACGTTGATGTCTCAGCATCCCTACTAGCTCATTTTAAAAATACAACGGTGCACAGCTCATGCATACATCCGTGAAATGTTGGCCTAAAAGGGCACGAAGTGACCGAAAAATTGAAGCTAAACACAGTCGTCTCCCACTTCCATGACTTCTGGGTGTATGTTCGTAATTTATTGGTAATCAGCGAAAATAAGCGTGCTCGTGCCTATTCTAAAGAAAATAAACTGGGAACAATCCAGGGGCGACTCACTGATCTAGTGGGGCGACTGCAATGTTTAAATTGAGATTTTTAACGGTTAAGAAATCACCGTTTCAAGATCATCAGATTTTAACCATGAATGGAAAATTAGTCAAGGAAACAACGTGCGTATAATATAAATATAATTTAGGACTACATCAAAGGTAAAGATTTTCAATAAGTGTTGTTTTTGTACTGATTCTGAATTTGCTTATTCCGCATCGGACCCGCTGCGCACCCACCCCGGCTTTTTCAATAGACTCCCGTGCGTAGCGTTGTTAGGAGCTAGGTACGGACGACGTGCAACGCTACGGAACAAGCTACCTTAAATCGGGCCATCCCCCTTTAATACTGTACAAATGTATGACAAAGGCTCATTTTTTACAACATGGAGAAAGGATTTTCTTTATGTTGGCGCATATTTTACAAAATTCTGCTATCACTACATGATTGTTCCTACATATCAAAGATGGTTATTTTTGTTTTCCCTTCAAAATGAGGGTTCAGGGTTTCAAATTTCAAAATTTCTCATTTTCCCCATAGGATTACACAGTAGCCCGAGGTTGCTCTGGCTTTTTCCGCTATGATAGCCCCTACTATCTCCTCTGAGGTAGGTACGGACGACGTGCAACGCTACGGAACGAGCTAATTACACAGTTAAGAAGTTCACTTCGATCGGAAGGTTTTTGGTTTGAAGGGAGCCCTCTATTGAGAGAATATTGTTATTCTTAGCATAGACTAGCTTGTTGTCCCCGCCGAACGAGTTCGGAACGGGGACTATGAAATGAGCAGCGTCCGTCCGTTCGTTCGTCCATCCGTGATAAAAATGTTAACCCATGTTGTATACGATTTATCTGGAGTTCCGTAAGGGCGACAATGATGTAACTTGGTGGAAGGAAGCGGGTTGATGAGTTCTCGACCTGATTAGACTTTGGGCGCAAAATATGCTAATTACCGTAACCACTCTGGTATAAGCCCACCTTCGGGTATAAGCCCACCCCCAATTTTCAAAGAAAATGCAGGAACTAGCGCACACGCGGGTATAAGCCCAGGTGGTAATTTTGGCATCTGGGACACATTACACGGCAGTGATTACATTGCAGCTATTTAAAACTTAAACCCTTTCTTCAAGCTATACGGAACGCGACCCCGATCAAATGCAGTTTGTTTGGGGGAATCAAGACTGATTCTCGCACACAGCAGCGAATTTCTACCCCTGGTGTAGCACCATTTTACAAGTCATTTATGAGCAGTAGGGACCGGCAATCCCCGACGCTAACCTCGTCTGGTAGGTGGTGCATTGTTAAAAAATAAAATTGATTTACTGTATTACATGTTTTATGTCACAATAAAATACGGTAAAAAAAATAAAGAATCACTTGTATGTGTGATATCAATAAAGTTTATGCTGTTCATAAAGTGATTTTTAGATTTTTTATCCATCAAGTCTCTAGACATCGTGTATGATTCTAACAAGTGCGGGTGGTGGTGGCGCGTGTCTATGCATGATGATCGCACCCCGGCTGGCAATTTGAGAATGGCATCCCGCCAACAGGTGATAGATTGGGTGGGCGAGGCGTGGGAATCTATTTCTGATGAGATCATAGTTCGATCATTCTTGAGGTGCGGTATCTCAAACGCCATGGATGGATCGCAAGACGAGGAAGCGCGTGATGAGTTGCCCGCACTTGATGAGCAAGATGAGCTGCAGAATGAAGCAGCGGGTCTACTGTTTGATGACGAGGACGATTCGGATTCTGATCTTGAGTTTGAAGGTTTTGAAGAGGATGAGATCTATAACGATGTTGATGAGTGACTTTAAAGTAAAAAAAACTAGTTGCGTTTACTATAATCGTATTCATTAATTCTTGGACACGAACGACCAAAATACCGCGTATGTGCGTATCCTTACCTCGGAAGCGTATGTTCCAATGCCCTTTACAATGGCAATATAGCGCGTTTAATGCAGGGCGCAGTAGGGCGTAGTCGTGCGTAAGTTGAATGCATGAACACTTGTATCAAGCTCTCTGTGTGTACGCCGTGTCCATAATTGCAAATGATTTTTACCTGTTTCAAAAAACAAGTTGTGTTTACTAGTTGGTAGACCGGCATTTTTTTTCCAAATTTACAATGTTGAAAGAAAGAGAAAAAGAACAAGATTGATTAAAAATGGATTTGTTTGGAGTGTTTTGCAAGTGTTGCCATGCTGCCATTTGGATAGTTTTGATGTAGGTGGTGTTAATAAAGGAAAGAAAAATACAAAATGTGTGCCCTGTTTGATTAAGATACGTATCACTAAATTTCAAGGGGAAACGATAATTTTGTGAATGACTTGCTCGCAAATTAACAAAATTTGTTCACCTTTCAAATTACAGACTAAGATTAACTTTTTGGTGAAATGTATTAAAATTTAAAAGAAAATCCAAAGCCATCCAACACCCCCAAACTTATAAGGGTGTTTTCCATTTGAACGCTGCATTATCCTCCAGCCAATGAGGAGACAACCAGTTTGCGCGGGGAACTTGCGGTGTCGTATGAAAGACCTGTGTTAGAGGCCTTGTGTTGGCGGTACTTGTCCACGTAGCAAGCACCGCAGTTAACCTTTGTGTTGGCGGTATTCACGTAGCAAGCAACCGCAGGGTCCTGGCCTCAGTTTCTTTTTGTGTGTAATACGACAGCCGACTCATCTTGTGTGTGGCATTAGCCCATGTGTTTCTGGTACCTTCTGTGACAATCCGACGACGGCACTTGCCCTAGCCTATCATTGATTGACATCGGAGTGTGTCTCGTCTATGGTCATGTATTGACGGCGAAATTACACCTTGCTAGAATCAACCAAGTCTTGTTTTGACAAAATCGAGCTGATAACAACACCTGTGGATCTTAGCAAAGTAAACGCAAAGGGGGGTTTGCTTGCTTTACTTAGAGGAACAGAATTTATAACTGAAAGATAGAATATTTATTTTTTTTTCATGTTTATCGTTACAAGAAAGTGCAGACTGTGCCTTCCCGGTGTGAATTTATGCTCTTAAAAACCTTATTTATATTGTGATTTTTATCCGATATTTTTCTCCCCCATCTAGCCCCTCCCCGGGTATAAGCCCACCCCTATTTTTGAGTAAATCTTCCATTTAGGGGGTGGCTTACATGTCTACCCGATTGGGTACGTAATTATCTATTTGCAAATTCCCTCTGCCAGGCCTGTTACACGTTTTCTGGTTCCGTATTGCATATAATGGTAACTTGGTGGAATGAAGCGGGCTGAAGAGTTCTCGACCGATTAGGTTTGGGCCTATTTTAGGCAAATTGAGTATGCAAAGGATAGCTATTAAGAATGCAAAAATCAGCGTAATTACTATATTTTTTAAACGGTACATCGGATACTTAAAAATTCCTGTGCGCTTCATGAAAGCCTATCATGGGGCAACATCTTTTTGGCGATTTGAAAGTATGTGATATTTGCGGCTTAGATATCAATGAGTTTAATTAAATATGCGTCAATTGCTGTATCTCTGAAACTGTAGTCTTAAGGCCAAAATTCCTTTGCTACATGAGACTACTTACTATATTGTCCAATGGTTGTGGGGGGTGGGGTGTTTGGGTGTTTTTGGGTCGGTGGTCTTTTTCCGTTGACCGGCGTGTTTGTTCTCCGTTCTTGGGTTCTTTCGTTTGTGGCTATGTTTGTTTTTTTCGCTTTTGTTTGTGTCTTTTATATTTTGTGTTTCCGTCTTTTTTTGTCTTTGAGATTTTCTTATTTTGTATGGTGTGGGGAGAGGTGGGGTGTTGCATGGTATTGGGGAGGGGGTATTGCAGGGTGTTTTGAGGTGATGGCTTCAAACTTGCAGACAAAACACAACGGGATAACTGTTGGTGTAGTGTTTGCTGATTGATTGGAGTGAGGGGTGTCAATGTTACGAGGTTTTTTGGGGAGGTGAGGAGTGTTACTGGTATTGGGGTGCGGGTGAGGCATTATAACTTTGTGTTAAAAGGCGGTGGGTGTTTTTGCCGTTGCCATTCATTTCATGTTACGGATCGCGACATTCGGCGGGGACATCTTTTACACAGCGATAATACGATTCGCCTTGTTACATCGCGTTGCGTTATCGTGCGTCCGTATACCTCTACAACGCTAACTACCGTACCCCAAGTGTATTGAAAAAAAAACTGATAGGTGCGCAGCGGATCCAATGTGGAATAAGCAAATCCAGAATAAGTACAAAAACAGCACTTATTTGAAAAGCTTTACATTTTATGTGGTCCTAAATTATATTATTATAACGCCAATTGTTCCTCCTTGACTGATTTTCCTTCAATGGTTAAAATCTGATGTATTTGAAATGGGGATTTCTTAAAGGTGCAACAAGAGATTTTTGAGGCACCCAATGCTGATACCTCCTATAGTCATTTCATACAGATTACACACTCAAAGATTTCTTATGTGGCTTCGGCTACAGAAATGTCTCTTAAAAGAGAGAAAACAAAAGGTGAGTCCTTTTTTGCTGATATTTTCCATAGAAAAGCTATAAAAACAAGCCTGATTTCATATTTGCTCCTATCGAACGTTGAAATCTCACAATTTTGGTACCAAAGAACCATTTCTCAGCTTAATCCTTTCAGATGGTGATATTTTTGATGGCATGCTTGCATCAGGGCAAAATCAGTACTTTTTTAATCTTTTTAAGTACATCTACTAGTAGGCCGGGCGCCATGGGGGGGGGGCATGCTGGGGGCTTTTGCCCCCCAAATATTTTTCTTGCCCCCAGTTTGCCCCCTCCTCCCCCCCCCCCGGCCGATAAAAAATTGAGGATTTTGGGCACAAGTCGCGATTTGGGGCCAAAAATCACACCTTTGGGAAAAATCAGCGATTTTTGGGTCAAAATTGGTTAACACTCTCCAAATATTTGTACTTTGCCCCCCCCGCAACAGAATTTCATCACTTGCCCCCCCCCAAAATGTCACTTTCCCCCCGTTTCCCCCCAGAAAAATAGGTCTGGCCACTGCCACTGGCATCTGATTTGAATCCTCTCGTTGCCACCTTTAACCATCAAAATCCCAATTTTAAACATAGCAGCGCCCCCGCACCAATGGCCCTCTGACTGTTCCCGGTCATATACTTTGCTGCTTTCTTGTCTTCAAGCTCATCAACAATCCCCCCTATTCAAATGGGGACTCCCCTTCTCCTGGCATTCACACTCTTGTGAACGATAAAATAATTGGCAGAGCCCTAGAGTAAAGGTATATCATTAAATTCCTATGAATAATATATGTTCAACCAGTTTATGTGATTGATATTTTTAGTATAACCTTTCGTTGGGGCACACTCTATTACAGTCAGGGTGAACATTTCTTGTCAGTGGGGAGTGCAATGGATGCCTATGAATGCCTCTGTAGCAGGTTATAAAATCTTAATAAAGGCAGTGGCTACCCAGTGTGGGCTGGGGGGGGGAAAAGAATTGGGAAGGGAAATCAAAACCATGGGAAGGGGAAAAGGAGGACGAGAAGAAAAAAGGGAAAGCGAAGAAATTAAAAAAAGAATAGAAAAAAGAGGGAAGAAAGACAGGAGAGAGAAAAAGAAGAAAATAAGATAAGAAGATGCAAAAAAAATGGAAGAGAAGGTGCGAATGAAGAGAAGGAAAAAGTGAAGAAAGATTTGTTGTAGTGTTAATGACTTTATTGGTGAAATTTTGTGCTCTGAACACTACTTTTGTACTTTTGTAGGACCACTTAGCAATCCTTTGTGCGTGTTGATGTGGTGTGTGTCACTAAATTGTTAATTTTTTTTTTTAATTGACCTCATTTGAAAAGGTTGCGTTCATGGAATAAAACCTTGTGTCAAGGGTGCACACGGATCCTCATCTGTTGGATGAGTAAAAGGGCTATTCCAAGGTCAAAGGTCCTGGAGCGGCCCCATGCTTATATTCTTTGAATTATGGCGCGCGAAAGCCGAGAACCCTGAAAAATTCTAGTTTACCTTCTAAGATGGCAATCCCATGAGCTTCTTCTGGGGGCTCCGCCCACCAAGGCCCCAAGCAGGCCCATGGACCCACCGTGTAGGCTTTCACGCAAACAACTCACACTTAATCATGACCCCAAGCTTGTACGTAATCGAGAAACCTATTGAGCTTTTTTACCTTCTTAGACCCCTCATTGCCCCTGGACCCCCATTTCCCTCTGGACCTACCAGATAGAATCTGTGCTGCTAGAAAGGGATAAACCCACTACCACAGAAGATAGGTACCTTCATTGCGTTCCCGTGTTTACTTTTCCTAGTGGAGGAGCTATGAACCCAGGTCCAAACCTCATTGTTTACCTCCTCACCACAGAAAAGGTTGAACACTTTGGTAGTTAGTTATGGACCCTCTATATCACCGCGAGGTAGGTTAGTACTCTCAAATTGTGGTTCACTTTTTTCATAGTGGCCAATTAAGTTTACACAGGGTTCAAACTTTAAAATGCTCCAATCATTTTGAAATGTATGCCATATTGTCCGTCAGTCCATAAGGATTTCCAAAAATGTCTAGTTTACCATCTATGACCCAATGGTTTTTATTTGGAGTTTAGGGTTAAAAATGCTAAACTTTTAAAAAAGGTCAATTTCTAATTTTGTCCAAAATTCACGTGTAAATAACATCAAGTGACGTATAAGTCTGTCAAACTACTTTTTTTCACAAGGGAGACCTACTCCAGTTTCGTCATTCAACATATCCCGAAATGCACCATGTTCATTACCAACATACGGATAGAACTTCGCACATTACAGGTTTGGCGGGAAATAATTCCAGGGTATCTCGGATACTCGCGAAGACCCAGTGAACGATCTTGTGGTAAATCAATGACTTAACGCATGCTTGCTTCTCAAACCCTACGCAGATAAAAATAATTCTATTGTTATTACAATCTGTTTTAATAATGAAAATTATATAAAATATGAATGGCTAAACCATTTGCAGATTTCACGGTCCTTTTCTGATGGTAACACTCCCTAGTTCACCATTTTACTGAAGGTTTAAGAAGACGCGTATGATAATTACAATAGCAGGGACGGGAATGTTAAAATGACCTCGGGTCATTTGTTTTTTTTAAAAAGCGTTTTTCTAAAACAACAATATTGAGTAGCTGTTTGGATTGACACGATCCCATTTTTTTTTTTTTTTTTTTTCAATACATCTTTATATTTTTGAAATCTTCGTACGTTTTGGAAGTTAACAATTGTGTCTACGTGATTTTGTAATAAGGATCCTAATTGAATAAGGGAACACGTACATCAACCGTCAAATCAGGTATGTTATTTTGTTGTATCCACGCTAAAGGCAATCCAATTAACCGTTTTCTTCCCCTTGTCATGGTTATTCACACGGACACAGATCGATCTGTACCTGGACAAACCCCATGCCCTGGACCCCCATTGCCCCTGGACCCCAACCGCGTCTGACTTTGCATCAAGACGCTCGCACATTAATCATCCCCAATATATGTGGATGATGTTAAGGGTCAGACCAAGGGCAAATGTCATCTGAGGTCATTTCCGTACTGCCATCATCTTGCCAGGGGATCTTTGCAAGTTTACTTGCTGTATTTTTAAATGGTTTGGTTTTGGTCTTTTTTTAACATTAAGGGCCGTGGCCCGATTGCGAATAGCCGCATCCTCAGAATCCCGATTAAACGAAGTGCCACATTTTGGGTACAAAAGAAAACCCTACTAATTCTTCTCATTACACTGTGGAATCTTAGGGTCCAGGGTCCCATGGGCAATGGTGGTCCAGGGGCAATGGGGGGTCTAAGAAGGTAAAAAAGCTCAATAAGTTTCCCGATTCCCGTACCAGCATGGTTCCTGATTATTGTGCGAGCGTCTTGCCGAGAATGCCTACACGGGTGGGGTCCGTGGGCCTGCTCAATAGGTTTCTCGATTCCAGTTACCAGCTTGGTTCTGATTATGTGTGAGCGCTGCCGTGGAACGCCTACAACACGGGTGGGGTCCGTGGCCTCTGCCTTGGTCCATGGGGTGGATCCCCCAGAATCTCCTGGGATTGTGCCATCTTAGAAGGTAAACTAGAATTTCACGGTTCTCCTTTCTTGGCTTTCGCGCTCATTCAAAGAATATAGCTGTGGTGGGCCGCTCCATGACCTTTGACCTTGGAATTGACCTTTTACCTCATCCAACATATGAGGATCCCCTTGGTGCACCTACGACACAAGTTTGATTCCAATTGAACGGCACTTTCAATTTGTGGTCAATTAAAAAAAATTAACAATTTAAGTGACACACACACATCCTCCCGCACCACGGATTGCTAAGTTGTCCTACAAAGTACAAAAACGTTAGTGTTGCAGAGCAACAAATTTCACCCAATAAATTCATTTAAAAACACTACAACCAATACTTTTACTTTCTTTTTTCCTGTCCTTCTCTTTATCATCTCTCCCTTCTCTTCCCATTTTTCTTTGTTGGCCTCTTTCTCTCTCTTCTTACAGACGGCCTTCAGGCCTGTCTTGTTCTGTTTTTGATGGTTCTTTGTTTTCTCTTCTGATTCCTTTTTTTTTCTTCTGATTCTTCTTCTTCTTCTCTTTCTGGCAACACGTCAATGATTGCGTCTAGGGCTCGCAATTGCTTTGGCATATAGCGCCAAGACTTGCACCAAATGACCGCTGAGCAATCCAATTTTACATATGACTTTGACCCCAATCGAGGTCATCTAGGGGCACAGCGGTCAAAACTGTATTTTCTTTAAATTGTATCTCCTCCTACGGTTTACATTGCACGGTAACGTGGACTCATGCTGAGAAGAAGCTTGGGACCCTTCACAAACGTTATGGGTCGAAGGTCAATCTTGGTCATTAAGGGGGCACTTCCGGTCTTCCTGTGGTAAAATCTTCGAAAAAAATCGTAAAAAAGCATCTAGGTAATCGCAAACGTTGCAGTCAAACGAGGACTCTACAATATGAAGCGCTGAAGCCCTTCCCCACGTTGTGCTCAGGGCATGGGGTCAAAGGTCAGTAGGGGAACTTTCCGGGTCAAAAACACAAATAGCAAAATTTTTATTTCAAATGTAAACATAGTAGATGCCATTACCGTCAGATATCATAAGTGTTTCCCTGATGTATGCAAGTATTTTGTATTTGAGGGTCAAAGGTCTTTAAGGTCATTTCCGGTTTTTAGGTCAATCACTTTCAAGAATTTTTATCTCCAGAATTAAGCATAAATTATTTTTTTTATTTAAATAGAACAATGCATTTTTGGCAGTGTATACGAGGTTTTTTCATATTGGGGTCAAAGGTCATTAGATGGGGTCAAATGGCAATTTTGGTAACAATGCTAAAATAAGACCAAATGGCTATATCTCAGACTAATAGAAGACAGATAAGGCGTTATTTGCTGCAGTGAATGTAACATTATGTACGCGGTATATGATAGTCTCGACCCAAATGGCCAAGTTCCAGGTCAAAGGTCAAAATCTACAAACAGCTCCGATTGGCTGAAATTTGTCAGGATAATCCTCCGTGGCATCATAATACAGATCAAGTACAGTTGACTCATCCGTGACCCAAGGTCCACTCTATATGGGTGAAAGTTCAAATCCCTGACATGCTTGGATTGAGTTGAAACCAAAATATTGATCCTTGTCAAGTTGTTTACACGTAAAAATCATTTAATGACATTTGTGCATATTTTTTGGGGGGGTGAAGTTACAGGGTCAAAGGTCAAGTCCCTCAAGGGGTCTTAAGGGGATCACCATCCATTCCAGGTCTATTCCTTCTTTTCTCTCTTCTTTCCCTTTTCTCTTCTTCGCCTCTTTTTCTCTTTTTTCACTTTCTTCATCTTTTGCCCCCCTTTTTCTCTTCTCTTCTCCTCCTTCCCTCCCTTTTTTTGCCCCCTCCCATTTTTTTTTTTGTCCACCCGGCCCACTGGTTATGCCACTGCCCATTTAGGTTTATAACCTGCTACAGAGGCACTCATCTAGCACTCATGCACTGACAAGAATTTCAACCCTCAGTGTGGCCCAAGAAAGTTAAATGTCCATGCCCGATCGCTAATAGCCTCGGCCCCAAGAACCCCCAGATTTTCCACCGGAAGTGTCCAGTATTGGTATCATAAGAAAGGCTGCTCTTTTTTTCTCATTTTCCCTGTGATATCTTAGGGCCCAAAGGAGTTTGGATGAAGTTATTGGTGAAAATGTACCTAATTTTTTTTTTTTTTTTTTTTTTTTTAACTTTTTATTATATTGAATGTATTATTATTTTTTAGCTCTCATATCAAAATGAATGAAATTTGGGGCAAACTTTACCATAGGGTTTTGAGTAGACGGCCATTCTTTAAGATAAACCTGTTATACTCAAATCGGGTCACCCCTTTTAAGATAAGTAAATTCTGGATCAAATCTGGAGGATTAAGGTTTTTTTTGGATCAGTGGAAAAATATATTTGGAGCGATCTCATGTACCTTCAAATGTTTTTTTTTTATAATCAAAGGTACCTTTGCTAAATAAGGCTTCAAAAGGTAACATCAAAACTAAATACCAAGATTCCAATATGGTACACAGTCCTTGAGACCTGGGTCGTCGACAGGCATTAGCAGAGCCACTCTTGGCGTCAAGCCATAACGACGTAACGGCCACAATGGCAGCTTTGGGAGCAATGAACGTAGAAACATTGAGTATATGACACCAGCAAAATGACCATGGGGACATTACGAAGATTCAATGGACATGGAACACACTATGAGATGAGGCCAACCAGGGTGACTGGTGGAGGAGATGCTGGTTTTAATGCATCAAGCACAGATTCACATTTAGAAAACATTTAAGTGAGGGTCTCCAATGTCTGGTCGACAAACGGGAATTCTCACAAAGTATGGTTTTTGAGTGTTCTTGTCTGTGATATGGCATCAGTTTCAGTGGTAGACCGATGATGATGGAGGCAGGGACCGTTGGAATCAACAACAATGGATTTCATGCGGCTGTATGGCTAGAAAAATGGAAGCATGATGAGGTATGTCTACAATTGTAACTAAGCAACTTTATTTTTATAATTTTATGACCCTGAAAGAAACTGATTGCCCTGATCGTTGTAGTGAGTTTCTTTGGTTGTAGCATACCAAGCATTCAAAAAAGTTTAAGAAGCTGCTGATGGGTATCTAAATCATGATAAAGACACAAATTTCACCGGAGTGCATTAAAGATGCAACAAGAGAGTTTCAAATATCGGTATCCCTAAAAAAATCGAAAAAGTATGATTTTGCCCTTTGATGATAAAGCTTTTCCATCCAAAAATATCCCTATCTGAAAGGATTTAAGCTGAAAAATGTTTCTTTGGTTCAAAAATTGTAAAATTTCTAATTTCGTGTAGGAGCAAATACGAAATTCAGTCTATATTTTATATTGAAATGTATAAGCAAATCAAAATCACCTTTTTTCTCTCTTTAAAGGTCCATGCCCGGGAACGTAAATCGCTCGTCCCCAGGGACCCAGATTTTAAAAATGGTCACATTTTGCTTCAGAAGAAAGCTACTATTTTTCGCATTTACCCAGTGAAATTTTGGGCATAAAGGATGTTTGGTTGGATGTTATGAGCGAAAATGTGCCCTCTTTTGGACAACCAATATTAATTTTACACAGTAACTCTATGGGGATTTCCATCACGTTTTTTAGCTTCGTTATAATCACCATGGGTTAAATCTCGTCGCGAAACGTTACAGATGGGGTTTTGGGTGAAGGTCACTCTATCCAGATGAAAAACTTATATACCTTAAATCGGCGGGCCATCCCCCTTTAAGACATTTTTGTAGCAAATTTCAAGGTCGAAAGCTATTGGTGTCTAATCTATATTAAATTACTATATTTATGACACAATATTTGGGGCGCCTCAATCGCCTCATCTTGCACCTTTAAGTTAAAGAATGAAATTACCTTGTCTCGACCCAGCCCCTTTCACTTACTTTACACCTGCAGTGAAAGTTTTTCCCACTGAACCACGGGATTGGGACGCATGGATATTAAAGAAATGAGTACCAAGTGTATAAAGTCTGGAGCAGTTTAATTTAATTTCAAGTGGGTCATAATAAAAGAGGATGTAGACCTGCATGCATGATACTAGCAGAACCAAAACAGAACTACTCTTACCAGGGTTTTGATCTACCTTATATTTCAGAGATTAGAAATTCTAGAAGGGTTAGTTTGCACAGAAGTAATTACACTCATAGCATAGTTTTTCCTGTGGACAGCGAACCCAGCCAGCTTACATATAGACTTTCAATGTACACCTCTCAGCTAGGCCAACCTAGCCATGTTATTTTCCTCCTATTAGTATTGCATGTTAGCAGAGATTTTCCAAATCAAGGAGGGCTGTGAGGAACTACCATCCATGTTCACAGGTAAGTGGACGCTCGTTAGTTTGTGATGAGTAGTGGCGGCATCGGGGGGCATCCATGGTAAGTTTTCCCACCAATTTTGTTTGCACCTTGTGTTCCCACCCCCCCCCCCCCCCACCCCGCCATAAAAGAAAGACAGAATTGGGCAGAATCAGTGATTTTGTAGCCAAAACACACATTTTGGCAACAATTCGTGATGTTGGGTTTAATATTCTGCAAATTTTTTGGTGTTTCCCCCTTCCAATATAATTTTGCCTCCCCCAAAAAATTCACTTTTTCCCCCAAAAATTCTTAACTTTGCCCCCTCCCTCATTTTCCACGTTTTCACAAATTTTCACTTTCCCCACCCCCCACACGTCAATTGTGAAAGAGCTAAAAGATCGGTAGTGAACACTGATAGTCCAAAAATTGGCATGATATGCTGAAAGAAAAAAGTGGCCAATAGGAAAATAATCATCAGGTGGACGCACATTCAGTAATCCTTTTAAAAATGTGTTTTTTATTCTCAGTGCACATCTTCAAAACAGGACAGATGTCATGAGATTGTAACTCTGTGAATGTTTTCTCCGACACGAACTAAAGCTTTGAGGAAGAGAAGAAACATGCTGCTATAATAAGGTTTAGTCAAGTTCAGTATGTCTGATAGGATTGCAGACCGATGTTGGTAAATACACAAATGAGATTATTTAACGGCTTCTGTAAAGACAGTGTTGATTTGCTTGTGACAGATCACAATAATCAAGTGGGTAGTAGTAAAACCAAAGTTTTAATCGGTTCTGTATTGAAGGCAGACACAGATTTCACGATGAGGGCTGCATTCATTTCAAACAAATCGCCTTTCTACATATGCTTGTCATATACTAATCACCGCGCTAACACTGTGTGAAAGAAATACGGCTCAAATCGAAGTCCCCCGTTTTTCATATAGAAAATCACAACTTCGTTCATAAATTCTGGATCCTGAATTTTGTTATACCCGGTTATACTATGGCACCTTGTTAGGCTATACATAAATGTTTACTGCAGTAAAATGAAAATCCGTTCATCTCAAACCTTGGAATTAAGCTTCTAGGGGAGATCCTTAGTACCTATAATTTGTAAAAAAAGCGTTGATTTTTTTGAGACATTCGGTTATTGCCACATCTTTAATGTTAGAAATTGGAATCACTTAAACTTGTGCAATTCACAGATCTTGCAAGAAAAAAAATATGAAAGTTGACAGTACAAGCATTTAAAGTACAGTAAAAAATTAACTGTTCTGTTGGTTCCCATGACAGTAAATCCAAAAATCCAGGCCATAATCTAGTTAGCTTTCAAACTTCCTTCCAGTCCTCCGGCATCAAAAACCCAAATCGTCATCACAGCATCTCAAGAACAAGATGAAATTATGAGTCACTTTCCAAATCAGCTCTCTCGTCAAGTAAGAGGGGAGCACCTGAGAAAAACAAGTACCTATTAGTTTTTGTCGGATCTTTACTTAAGAAGCAGGAATGGGATTTGAACCCCAAACCACTGTTAGTTAATTAGTTAGTTTAGTTTGTTATTAGACCAAAGTTTTAAATCCGGTTTTGTCCCGCTAACCACTCCCCTCCTCATCAATTTCCTCAGAAACCTGATAGGGGTGACTGTTTAGCCCCCGCCAACTCGGCCCTGGGACGGTTAGTACTGGTTACCAGGATACCCAGTACAGGGCCCGCCAAGGAAACCTGAACCTACAAGGAAACCTGAACCTGTACATTGCGGTTAGCTACCTACCATTAGACCCAGCAAGGATTTCTGTTGCCACCAGAATTTGCAATTCTAATCTTGAAAACCTTAGCAGAATAAATCATACTTACTGCTGGTAGTTGATCATCCTCAAAATAATGAATATCTCTGCTCTGAAATGATTGGCACAACCTTGGGCTGCTCCAGGAACATAAATGCTGGACAAAATAAGTACTAGATGATGGCAGTCAGATTGTTTTGAATGGCCTGGAACCAAGCGTCGGCCACGAAAGATTGTACACGTTGAGATCTGAGAACAGATGATTGAAGACGTCAAAAAGACATGCTTACAAGGAGTTAGTGCACACTCCAACGTCCCTTATGAAGGTTTAAAATATTGCTCTACAACAATACAGAATCAGAATTTTTGGGTTCAGAAAATCATGTTTTACGTGTTAACCATGGTAATTAAAAATGGATTCTTACGTGTCTTCAACCCTATCAATTTGTAGTTTATAATTAAATCGAAGTTCGATGTTATTAGCCCAGTCATACAGGCCAAAATTTTTTCCAGCTTTTTGTAAATCTAACATTTTGGTCTTAAAATTAAATTGGGTTCCTTTTTTAGGCATAAAGTAAATTAGAAGAAAAATATGTTTTGTCACATTTCTCCAGCAAATGCACACTGCCCTGGTTTATAAAATTTCAAGCACACAAAAAAAGCACTATGTTACGACTTGACGGACAGAACACCCGGCAATGATAGAGATTGGAGATCATAGGAACATTATAATGAGAAGAGGGGAGAGAAAAGAGGAAAAAAAAATAGAAAATAAACGTGTATTCCTTTTATTTAGGGGGCATCTCTAGTCTCAAGGGGGATGTTTTTCAGAATTGAGATTTTGACAAATTTCCTCTAGGCCTCAGCTCCAACTTGCTTTTTGTTTCATCTCAAATAGGATGAATACTTTTTGAGATATCGCAATTTAAACATTGCGTAATTAACATTTGCGTGACTTACCTTATCCAAACTTTAGTTGCGTTTTTCTCCATATTGTTTTTTTCGCAATTTGTCACCACGGGAACATCATGTCTCAAGAACCATAGGGGTAGGCACTTCATTTTTTCACTGTTTTTTTTTCGATCTATCTTTAGACACACAATGAACCAAATTATTTATTTCAACCCGTGGGACAGGTTCATTTGAACTGCTTTTGACCAAACCATACTTATGGTTTCTGCTGCTTTAGATGTAACCAGGCCTTTACACTTCCTTACAATCTAGAATACATGTAATTTTGATTCATTGACTAGCTTTAAATCTCAGCTCCAAATTGACTTTTTGTTTTCATCTCAATATGATAAATACTTTTTGAGAGATATTACTGTTCCCGTATTGACACATGGCAAATTTTACAATCCATTTGCCGTCCGTTACCATCAGGGTCCCATGTGCGCGACATTTCGCATGTTAATTTTTATGCCACAAGGTTTAGGGTATGCATACAAAAATAACACTTGATATACTACTTCTGATTATGAGAAAAACAAGTGTTTTGATGTTTGGTTCGGACTAGGATTCCCCCTTAAACGTACATCCTTTTTAACACCAGCAGGCACAAGTGTTTTATGGTTAATGGTACACAATCGTATAGTGAAATTCCACAGAATGGATGCGGCAGTCTGTATTTTAATATAACCCACCGTTTTCATCTTCTACCATATCTCCCAGACAGGGAAGGGAAGAGGTAAAGGGATAGAAGGTAAAGACAGATTGGACATCTTGGGGGGAAATCGAACCAGTCCCATGACCAGGGAGGACAAGCATGAGGGTGACGCTGCCCCCCGGCCAGGATTTCATGCCCATATTGTGTGTTAGTATGAGACGTCATCAACATTGATTTGGGACTATTGCATTGATTATAGACTCGGCCTCACCAAGTTTTGGTGGCATATTAGGGTTAATGGAAAACTGGGTTACTGTTAGTCAATACATGGACTAACCTTGTCCCTCTTTAAGTTATTTTAGGAAAGTTGGGTATGATTAATTTCTCTGTATTAGATTTTACCGAGCTTTGGCAAGGTGGATGTAATAAATAGTAAAATAATAACTTTTTACCACAGATTAGTAGAAGTACCACCAATCAGAAGACACATGGAAAATGGAAGCCCGGCAAAACAAGTCAAAGGTAAGCATAACGAAATACAATCCAGTAGAAGATAATGACATACCAAAATTACCAAACCAAAAAAAAAAAAAAAAAAAAATATCTCAGTGCACTACAACTTAGAAGAACAAGACCAAACATGGTAAGAATGGTAGATTGTGTGTGAATGGGTTAAAAAATACCTTTTTTGGCAGTTTTCTTCACAGTCCTGGAACCATTTTAAAGGTCAATTCATACTTTTTCACCTCATCCGCTTGGTGGTTACTTGTTATCATGCCGCAACTCACTGCAATGCTCCACAAATCCATTAGAAAGAATTTAACTTCGTGCGGTAACTTCATTGCAGAATTCTGGGTAGAGACACAATTCTGGCACCATAGCTCACCGCAACATGAGGATAAAAAACATTACATAGTTCTCTGTAGGGTGCAACAACATGGGCTTGTTTAGTGTCGACTAGTCGCCCGAACTGTCGCGACTACGATATTGGCGACTATCAAAAATGTCAAAATTTTGTTGACGTTTGAGGGCATACTTCATTTGTTCAGAATACATGAAAACCAGCACAGTTTGTACAGTATACAGTGTTCACGGTACGATGAAAGGACATTGTCAGGGACATTGCACACTTTTGACGAGTGACAACATAATAAAACACACTTAATTTTAGCGCAAGATTTTCCAAATTTTGTTGTTTTTCCGCGCACCAAAAATCAGCATTTTTCGCACCAAATCCGTGCTAAAATGTGCCCGATCTGGTAATTACGCAAAGGGTCCTGGTAGACAGCCATATCCATGTTACATACGTGTAAATAAATCAATCGATCATGTTGATGAAAATGTGGAAAAATTGTTGCCCATAATCCATGATCCCAGCCGAAAATTTCTTGTGACTCGCGACTGTAGTCGACTTAGTTGTGCAACCCTAGTTCTCTGGGTTATTGAAGATGAACCAAGTTTATTCTGTCCCCAGAGAGGAGAGTTCACACAAGCTGTGACTGATTTATCAGCAAGATGCTACTTGCTGCTTGATCATCACTAGCAATTTTGTGAGACTCTGTGGTGAAGCAAATATCATCATCATTAGAATGGGAAGTAACAACTGGTATGAAACTATAAAACCAGCTGTAAAAATTAAGCTATTATTGAAATCATATCCTTACAGAATGAGATGAAAGATTAAGATGCAACAATCTTAATGAGTACATCGCACAGAAATTGGGTATCAAAGATAAATTATGGTCAAATTTGAATAGCTTGGTGATCTGAATTTGAAGTATAATTTTAAGTTGTTGTACCTTGTAGAAATGATCATGTCTCTCATACAATTTATTCTAAAAGGTTCACTTGTTTACATACTATTTTCCAGTCTGGGACTAAGCCTCGTGACCAACAGCCAGTGCCAGTAGTCCCCATGGAAGCTTGGCAGTTGTATCATTGGTATGCTGAATGCTGGACAGGTGAGATATAAATTCAAATTTTTGAAGAATGTTTATCTGTTGCCTTTGCAATGAAAATGGTTGGCCAAACTGCACTGACCATCACCCGATACTTGCTGCAATAGGCTGCTTTAGGTATACGGTACACAAATATAAGCCATTTAAGATCTGTTGTCATTATGTGCTTTGCTTGCATTTGCCGGCAGGCTTACTGTGAAACTTTATGGCCCGTATTCCAAAACTTGTTTAGCTAAACGCGATTTTAGCTTAAAATCACCGTAATTTAAAATCCGCGTTTAAGCAAAACCCCCGGTTTAAATATTTTTTAACATTTGCTTACTTAAACAGAAGCTTGAAACACGAGTAACATCGTTGTTAATTTAAATACGCTAACTTAGTATGTAGAAAAGCCGTATTGTCTTTAACTGGTTGAGCGCAAAAAGTGTCGCGGCTTTTCGTAGCGTTTAAGGTGCCTACCCAAACTGGGCGGACAATGGTGGCACCATTGCTGTTGTAATTGGAGTGCGCAATGAACCGTGCATTTGGCGAAAACACACACTAAAAACACATTCTTTCAATAGCCCCGTACCTAGTGAAATTTCGAACATTTTGGCGGGATTTAAAATTGCGTTTAACTTTAAACTTCTTTCTGGAATTGCGTTTACTTAAGCCATACGTTTATCTCACATTTAAAGTTTGTTAGCTTAAAATCGCGCTAGAAACACCTTTTTGGAATACGCGGCCCTAGTTGATTCTATAGTATGTGTTGCGGTGACATTACACTGGCCACTATGCATATGTGTGCATGCACACAGAAGAATGTAGCTTGACACGTCATAGCCGGGCGAAGCCCGGGGCTATCAGGGCTATGAGACTAAGTATATAGATATCGCGGGGTTTTCCGACGCAAAAAAACCTGTCGGGAAAAAAAAGTTAAAATACTTCATTACGACATCCTATTGGTATATTCCGATTCCTTGGGGGTTATTATCGGAATATATTAATATTCCGACAAAATAAAGCAATACTGAGGTATTATAAAACAGTTTTCTACAAGTTTTCGATGTAGAATTGGAATAAAGGCAAATTTTAGTATACTCAGTGCCTTCAATTTTCTTTCATTTTGCGCAGTTATTGATGCCAAACATCCTCGTTAAGTACATGACATAAATGCACATCCGTTTATTAAATAAGAATCAGTGACCATTTGGTATGGATTTAAGTCAAGGTGAGTAAATGCAGTTTAAAAATGTGGAGGACCCGTATATAGCTATATACTTAATGCTCTGACCTAGTACATGACCACAACCCAATATGGAGTGTCTAGTCAGAGAACTCAGGAATCAGAAGAATGGATTCATAAAATGTAACAAGCAATATTAACTGCCTATACTCAAATGTGAAATATGTGTGATTGATTGTGAACAAAATTTCTCCATGTATAAGAACGTATCTCACATAATTTCTAAAGTGTGTCATATATAGTACATAGCTAACTACACTGTGATAAAAGTGTTGGTATTTCTGTTTTTGTTTAGATGTACAAAGGAATGAGGTTCTACACAAATTACTTAAAAGATTAGATTATCGTCAGCTGTATTTCATTTCCAGTTTTCTATCGGTAAGTATTTTAGTCATGAAAGAATCAAAACCTTTCATTCCCAATGACACCGGTTATAACTTATCAGTTGTAAGACACACTATATGACCCCTGGGAAGTTGTATCATTTGTCTGACTTGGGTCAACCTTGCCGAAGTTGGTGACAGTTAATGCTTCATCTGCATCAAGTTCTCAGTCTTCTTTCTATCCATCACTATCACATTTTTCCCTCCAGACACCATGTATCAATCCCATACATCACCGACTCACACAAATCTTACACTACAACATTCCTTTAATTCATCTTCAAAGGGGATCTTTTGCCATGGAACAACTCTCTACATACCCTACCTTTACCCTACCCTACCTTACTCCTAACTGTCACAGCCGCTCCGCATCACCACACCACTAACCCTGTCCCCGGGTATGTGAACTCCTTCACCAATTCTACCTTATCAACACAACTTTTCCACCGGTCCTTCATACCTTTAGCTCTTTCTTGCATCTTCCACACACAAAGTCTCTTGCCAAATTTGGTGTAGCTCTCTCTCTTGTGCATCTCCCATGGAACCAATTCCCACACCTCACCGAATTTGCTTTACCCTCTTCCCACATATTACACATCGGTCCACTTATCTCACTAACATCTCTCCCTTCACTGCTTTTCCCCACAGTAAAAAAACTTTTGTTCTTCCAAGGTTAATTACCTTCAGACCCTTACATCAAAGCCTTCTTCATTTCAAAAACTTCTCCCTCAATCCCTCCATTTGCCTCACACATTAAAAAACAAGTCACAAAGCATCATACAACATCTCGTCATCAACTTTCTTTTGCAATTGCATTCTCTGAACCACAATCAATCACAATGGACAAAAATCCCCCCCCCCCCCCAACAGCGACAGCACAGAACCTTATGCACACCCAGCTTCACCTCAAACTCCTTAATTGAAAACAAAAAACGACCACATCCAACTCTTGTCTTTGCTCATTCATAAGTTCATACAACTATCACTGCTCAATCATGCCTTCTGGCCAGTATGCCTCTCTTCCTCATCGCCAATCCATCACTTTCCTTGGTGCTCTATCAAATGCCTTCTCCAAGTCAAGGGGGTACATGTGGGTGGCAGGGGATCAGCGCTCGCCTCAAAGCATAAGTGGTGGGTCAAGCCCCGCTGTCGCCAATGGTTGTGCACTTGGGCAAGGCCTTTACCGCGGCTGCTCTCTCCACCCAGGAAGTATAAATGGGTACCGGCATATGCTGGAATGCCAAAACAGAATCGCTGTGCGGGAGGAGGGCGAGACCCCACAGCAACATTATATGAGGGAGTCTGGCCCAAATGCCAGTGACAGAGAGATGGGCACTCCGCTGCAGCGCACCATTGCATTTGCAAGTCCACGAAACACCATATCAGTGATATTAAAAAATCTCAACTTTTTTAGGTAAGTTGGGGGACGAGCTGTTGGTGAGCACGAAAGGCCCTTTAAATGGAGACACTACCCGATTACCACATTATTTTCTCAGTTTCTAAGGAAGGCCATCTCGGCCAACATGACTTTAATTCCAACATGCTTAATGTTGAGTGTCTTAAATGCTTATCTACCACTCACAATCGTATAAAGTCCTAGTTTGTATGAGCAGATCAATTTTAATATTACCTTTTGTAGATTTATTCTCAACACATATTTCCCGATATCATCTTCTTGTTTTCCCCACATAGCTCAAGCATGCCAGAGATATCATAGGTCTTCTACCAGAAGAACCATAGCTTTACACATTCTCAAATATCTCACCCCTAATGAGTATTAAGTGGCTGCACAGGTCAGCGTGACATGAATGAGACGGGCGAGTCATGATAGGGGTTGGAAGGAGAAATGTGACCTGTTAACATTGGTAAGCTATGCCCAAGTGGGATTTTTCCCTTAGTTTCTTTGGAAAGTATTAGGTTTGTTGGAAATAAAAGTTCAATAATTGGTGACCACAATCTGAATTCACTGGAACTCCCTGCCTATATATCAGCATCTAAGCACTATTTTTATTGCGTTCCAGAGATGTACTTTTCCGGAGATTTACGGATTTTTGGCAATAAATAAAAAATTCCGGCAAATGTAAATTTTGTTACTTTGTATTTTCAATTTCAGTGATCAAGGTTAAGATAACGGTAAAAGTGCTCAAAATACCAAGTGTAAGTACCAATTTATTTAGAGAAGGGGGTCTTGTTACCTAAATACACGAAAAAAAATATACAGTCCCCAGAGCTTCACCGGGTGCTACTCTAAAATGCGCAGCCTTCCTGTCGGTCAAATTGTGGATTTTCAGGAAATGGGGACTACTCCTCCATTACACCCGTTGGTTGACTTGGTAGAGTAATATCATGTAATGAGCAAACAGAAGATACTGTAAGAATGGTGGTATGGCTTACACAGAGATATAGAAGCACTATTTTGATGGTTACTCAGAGGAATATCTCAGTTGTGTCCAGTAATGAGCCACATAAGACAGATTTTATCCATAGGTGGTAGTGCCCAGAGGTAAGGAAGCAATTTGGAAATTGTTATGAATATGATCATATCACTGCCCAGTAATCACAATTAGTATGCATAGAAGCCTGTGTGGTGCAATGCTAATGCTACATAAATCATTACACCGAACTGATTTCCTTTACACCAATGTTGACTGAACATATGCATTTCCCGTGTGAGAAGTGGAATGCCCCAAATAACATTTAGGACCCTCTAAACGAGAAAATGGTCTCAACCAGTGACCCCAGGTCACACCCTGTCAGCCATTACTCTTCCTTCAATGTACGTTTTGGCCGCGTCTTGACCAAGACGGCCGCGTGTTACCGCAGCTCTGTCATTCGCAGCCAAACAATTAACTGAGATTTTTGATACTGGGGACTAGTTGTCGTCTCATACGGAAACTTCCTACTACTAGACCAATACTATCGGACTATATTATGGATTATATACGGATTTATAACGCTCTGATTTGGCGGAATAAACAGCGGACTTTACGCCCGTTCGGAGGCTTTTATGGTGTATCCTTTTTTGCCGACAGTGCGGTCATGTGATCTGATAGCGGGTAATGGTTAAAAAAGGTAAACAAGCAGCCATTGCCGCACGTTTTGCGGACTTGGATGCCTTGCTTTGTTGTGAGCCTGTTTCTGTTTTGCGTGTAGTTGCACATGCTATCAATAAACAGTTCTATTGGGTGAGTGTTTGTGTCTATTATTTTATTTTATGCTTGTTGTATTTTTAATAAATATGTGAAAACTGACTTTGGAAAATCTTTACCGTTTGTGGGACTGGTTATCCGCGACGGGATCTGTGTCTCCGTGGGGCGGGCCCGGGTCTTACCGCGGCACGCCTTTGTTTTCATCGCTCGTTTTCGTTCCTGCACGCGGCGCCCATCTGGCTCGCTGCACCCACTTTTCAGCGTCTTTGCGCTTGCCGCCCCTGCGACTCTTTTTCCGTTGCGTCATTACGGGTCTGCTTCCGCTGTCGCCTCTGTTTGGTGCGTTTGTTCTTTGACGGTGGCCGTTCTGTTTTGCAATGGTTACCCATTGAACACAGTTTCCGTTTATGTTTCTCTACAAGGGAAAGGGAGGGTGGTGTTCGGGCTCCGGTCCGAAGTTCTTCCAAGGCGGCCCGCTGCTTTGGGAGCCACCTAAAGATGTTGGTAGATTCGGCTACTTCATGGCGTGTAGTTAGGGCGTTTCTCCCTCGGGGAGGGAGTTCCCCCGTCACCTCGCTTCCAGGCCGCTTGGCTCGCCTGGTTCTAGACATAGGGGCTTCTCACGGTGAAGGGCTTAGCAGCGGTCTGCGCTGCCTTTTTCCCTTGGGGATTTTGGCGGCTGCAGACATTCCGGTAGGCAGCCTCGGGTTGCTTCATAGCGTGTAGTTGGCCGGCTCCCTGATTAGCTCAGTGCTTTTATCGGTGCAGGCTAGAGTGGTCTGCTTGCTCTCTCCCTGTGGGAGTGGGCGGCTGCAGGCCGTCCGGTGGCGGTGTGTTGGCTATGGTGACGCCCGGGTTTCTCGGGCCGATCCATTGCCAGTACCGACACCCGGCGATCGTGGTTTAGGGGTCTCGGACCCTGAGACCGCGCTGCTGTGGACCGGTCTCGGCTTGATTCGTCCAGCACTGAGGTCGTTTCCTCGGTGCCCTGTACGGGGCGAGCGGGTGTATTTATGCTCACTGACCCCCGCATGGACTAGCTTCTGATAGCCGCGCATTGCCGCGGGTGTCAATCTGGTCGTGGATGCATGCTTCACCAGGCCTTCAAGGGCCTAGGTGGGGCGTGCAGCGCTTCGCCAGGTTGGTCCCCGCTCACGCGCGGTACGGTGCGCGGTCTGGTGTGGTCGACCAGCACCGCTCTGGTTCCGCTTAGAGTTCTGCCGCTTACGGCACACCCTGCGGGGCTAGCGGGTCTGCTAGCCCCCGCGGGGTTAATATGGCTCGTGCTGCATCTACCAGGCCTTCACGGGGTAGGTGGGGCGCGCAGCGCTTCGCCAGGGTTGAGGTCCCCGCTCACGCGAGGGTGGGTTCCGTGTGCGGTTACTGGGGCGGTTCGTCCAGCGCTAGTTCTCGCCTACGGTTTACCGCCGTACGTACACCCCGTGGGTGTTTCCGTTCTCGGCGCCCTCGAGGGGGCAGCCTCCGGGGCTTGCCTCCCCGGGGGGCTCGGTTGCAGGCTGAAGCATGCCCTCTCAGGGCGCGCTGCGTGCCCGGCGTAGCCATTGTCGCTATAAGTCTCTGCGGGTTGTATAGAGCTCGTGGTTCCGGGACTTCTAGGGGTGTTCTCCTCGCCTTCGGGCGCGGAGTACTCCTCACTTTTATAGCGTCTCACATCGCGGAGGGGATCGGCTTGGGTTACTTGTTTACACTCAATCCTCTTTGCCGCGCCTCCTTCCCGCATGGAGTGCGCTGCCTGGTGACCGTTTATCCGCGGTCGTTGGCGTTGATTTCAGGGCTTAACCACAGCGACTGGTCCCCTATCACGGGGGACTTGTTGCTCGGGTGTTGTTTGTCCCCTTCCCTGGTGTTGACTTTCAACTCACGGCGCAGCGACCTGTCTGAGTCTCGGTGGGATGTGGCCGCCTTGGTCTCAGGGCATCCCCTCGGGGTGCTGTAGGTCTCGGCGGGTCTCTCGGGTCTACCCAATTCTGCTCTTGGCAGGGTCCCCTTTCGGGGCCGGCCTAGCCTGAGTGGCTTCACCCTGGCTGGCATGTTGCCTTGCCTTGGCTGGTGGAGCCCTCTCAGCTGGTGTGTAGTACCGGGGTTACCGCGTATATTCTCCGACGTTGACTCTAGCTTCTGAATGCAGGGTCCCCCACTTGGGGGGGTAATCCTGCCCTGCCTGTGGCGGCCTGAGGCCCGCCTCGGCCTGGGCGGTGGGCGATCTGCCATGCTATATAGACTGCAGCTGTCGGGGTCCAGGACCTTAGCCTTTATGCACTCTGCCCCCGGCTTCGCTGGGGTTGCTTTCCCTGCTGGGCTTCCCCTTGGGTAGCCCCGGTAGGCCTAGCTCCTTCGCGGTGCGAGTCCGGGCCCGTTCCGTGTGCCCTATCGGGGACTTGAGGCCTCTGGTCTCTGCCAGTTAGGGGCTGGGCCATTTAGGCCATGGCTGTCCTGGCTCTAGGCTCTGGCTGTTAGGCTTAAGCTACCTAGCCTGTCCGCTGTCTACCTTGGGGAACTTGGACTCGGGCTATGAGGCAGCTTCGCTGCGCCCCGCCTGGGGATCAGCTGGGCCGAGCGCCGCTTCCGAGTCGCGCATAGTGACAGTTGCAGTCTGGCGTTAGTCTCTTTCCCCCTTGGGGTCTAGACAAGTGTATCAGCTGTGTGATATGGCGTTGGGTCTTTAGCCCGCGACTTCCTGGGAGCGTAGTGGCCTTAGCCTTGCGTCCTTTGACTTCGGCCTTTGCTAGGCCTTGGGCTTTGCGCCTTGGCCTAGGCCTGGGGGCTTTCATCGCCTACATTTTGCTTCTCGACTTAGACCCTTCATCTCCATTCGAGGTAGCTGCCATGGTTCCCTGGTTCTTTCCTTGCAGCTTGGCTGGACCCTTGTCAGGGCCAGCCTGCCTAGGCGCTGATGATGCCCTGCTGCCTGGTGTATTACCTTGGCCCACTTCGGGGTTTATGAGGCCTGTGCCTTTGCCGTTGGCTGGCCCCTCCGGGGAGCGTCATGGACCGGCCTATGCTGGGTAGGGGCTTATGACCTTACCCTTGGCCTTACACCCCGTACAGGGAACCTGATCATCGCGCCTTGGCTGTCTCCTTGCCCTCATCCTCACTCTTGTGCTGGGCTGCGCGGGAGGCACCTCCGCCTACATGCCGGCTGGTGCCCTCGGGGGCCTAGCCCTGATCTTGCCGGTCTCGGGCTTTGGTCATCATTCAGTCTTAATGCTGATGCTCGGGTTCCCTCATATGGGCTTGGCTCCCACCCAAGGTGGATGCCCTCGACCCCTCTGGGCTCTGTCTGTCCTGCGCGCTGGTGGTTTGCCTCCGTTGTCTAACCTTACCTGTGCATCCAAGGCCTTACTCCTCGCCCCTTGGGCTAGCCCTTGAGGTCGTTCGACTTTTGCCTGGACCCTGCCACTGTGGGCGGTTTGTCTTGACCGGGGATCCCTTCTCCGTTTGTTCGGGAGTTAAGGGCTGGCTTGACAGTTCCCGCACATTCCTTTGGCTCCAGGCTGACTAGCCTGGTCCGCTGTCTCCCTCTGTGGGACTTGGACACAGGTTTTTTGGTCGGCTCGACGGTTGCCCTTTTGGGGCTCGTCGTACGTGCTTAGCGTTGGGCCTTGTTCCGGCCTAGCGTTGGGGCTCGTACGGGCCTAACGCAAGCGGTGTTTACTCCTGATTCGTCGGCTGGTCTGTCTTTAGGGGGTTTCCCCCTCCCCTCCAGCGGTTTTCAGGCCTCCCGTTGTGCGTCTCTTAAATTGCAGGTTTTCTTGCCACGCCTTCTGTCTCAACTGTGCTGACTAGTGGGAATCCCCGCGACGGGGTATTCCCCTAGTTTGGTGGGTTCTCCGAAGTCGCCTTCACTGGCGGCTTTCTCGGTTGTTCCTTGGCGTTGACTTGTCTTAAGCTTCCCGCCGTGCCTTGCGAGTGGATCTTGTGCTTTTCCCCTTAATACCTCGGTGTCCTGGGCGGGCAACGTTCGGTTGCTCTGGCTCATGTCTTTATCGACGGGAGCCCTGACATGGTGGTCTCTGCCCACTCCGACTGGGGATTTTTTATCCCTCTATCTAGTCGGTCAAAGTCTGCGAGCGACATGCACTGTGAAGTCGGTTGGGAGCTCTCGCTCCGGTGTGGGAAGTCTCTGCGGGCGTAAACCCCCGCTGGAGTCATTCTTCCAAGTCTGACGTCTCGAGTTTGGTTGACCAGTTGGGTTTACTCCATTTTTTCTCGAGGCTTTTTTGGTGATCCTTCAATCGGTATCTCGCCAGTTCGGTGGTAGCAACTCTCCGGTGGCTCTCTTCACTTTGTTCTCCTCGGCGAGCTTATGTGTCGAAGCCGCTTATGCTGCCCGCGGAATCTTCGCGGTGGCATCCTTATGCCAGTGGCCGGATGTTCGGATGAGCCAGCTACTGTGCCTCCTCGATTCGATTTTTGTCGTTCGGCCCAGAAGTTCCTCTGTTGGGTCATTCTGTCCTTCTACGACTTGGTCACCTGCTCTCTACTGACAGTCGCCACTGGTTGGGCTTCTGTTCGGGCTTCCCGAGCAGTTAGGAGCTCTCGACTCGGGTGCCTCTCGAGGATCGGACTTCGTGTTCCTGCAGAGGCCTCCATCTGGTTTCCCTCTGGTAGACTTTCGGTGGTTTACCCACTTGTCTACCTTTCGAGGCCAGGAATTGACTCTGGCAGATTGGGAGGTGCTAGTTTATCATGTAATCTAGCCTTGACTGCTCTTCGGGTTGCCCGGTTCTGATGCCGGGGCTCCCGGTTTTGCGGAGGGTCTGCCTCATTCTTTCATCGGTGGGTCTGTCTACCTCCAGTCGAGGCCTGAATCGTTCCCTCCATCTCCTGCCTGTGAAAATGTCTGATGGTGGGAATTTTCGCTATTTGAGGGCTTTGTGGCTGTCTCCGATTCAATTCCGTTGTCTGGTTTTTCGGGTCATACTAGCTCAGGCTACACAGCCTAGTGTGGTTCGTCCTTCGGTGGCGTTGGTTCGTTCCATTGTCCGCAGGAGTCCGTTTCGGACCCGAAAGCTAGTTCCCTCTTGGGGGCTGAGTTAGTCTATCGGCGAGGTTTCTTGGCTGAGCCCCCAATCGCTTTGTGTGCGGCGTCGCTCTGGTCCTCGCCTTTATTACTTCTTTCGGGTCCCCTTTCCTGGCTAAATTAGCTCGGAGCTGGAGATTTCCTTCTCTTGTAGCTTCTTCCTCCGGGTAGGGTCGGACTTATCTCTCAGCCCTCCACGGGCCTGGGGCCTTTGCTTTCATTCAGTCTCTCACCCTTTACCTCCCCCGGGCCTCTCCCGTGGGGTTATTCTTGGTGTTCTGATCGGACCCATCTCTAGGGGGCCCCGCTCCTCCCGGTTTTTGGGGTGGGTTAGGATTCTTTGCCCCGCGTCTTTACGCGGGTCCGCGTTGCGCTTCGGAGTGGGTGTGCCTCTTCCCGGATCCTCATTTGTTCGCAAGGCTGTGAGGCCGTGTTCTCCGCCTTTGACGCGGGGTGCTTCTGGACCTTTGTCCAGGGCCTACGTCGGCACTCCAGTCTCTGTCGGAGTTGATAGACGATCTTACTCTCGCCTTATTCCTCTAGGCTTGGGTTTTCTATGCGCGAGATTCGCGGCTCTGGCTCTCCTCCAAAAAATATTTTGGTATAAGGTCATTTGTAATCATAATCTTATAAACAGTCTAAGTCTAAGGTCTTTTTACTCACCTGGTGTAATCCACTGTCTATGTGAGTTATTGGCTTCCTGGACTTTTAGGAATCTAGATCCACAAGGTGTTTTTCGTCTAGCGTTTTTGGTCTACCTTTGACGGCATCCTATGGCTTGCTCTCCGAAATATCATGGTCCACCTCCGACTGAGGTGATCAAGTCTGGTGTTAGATTGAAAATATCATTCAACGGGGTTAGTTTGGGTAATGCCAATGTTTCAGTCAACATTGGTGTAAAGGAAATCAGTTCAGGTAAAGATTATTCGTAAAAAAACACATTATTTTTTATAAATCATCTAACTGAGCCCTGATTTCCTTCCAATGTGACTTCCCGCTTCCAGGCCCGTCCCACAACATGATTGGTGCATGCGGTCTCCGTGTGGGCTCTGAGCCAAAACGGATTGGGGAAGAGTAATGGCTGACAGGGTGTGACCTGGGGTCATGGTTGAGGACCATTTTCTCTTTTAGGGGTTGCTAAAATCTAAAATAGGTATTTTGGGGCATTCAACTTATCAGACGGGAAATGCATATATTTCAGTCAACCATTGGAAAGGAAATCAGGCTTCGTTAGATGATTTATAAAAACATAATGTGGTTGTGAATAATATTGGATGGGAGGTTGATAACAGAAAATATTGCCCAAGCCTAGATCAAATATCGGGTTGAGTAAAGGCGAGCCTGATATTTTCTTGACGAGGCGAAAAAAAGTCATACATATTATTAGTTATTATGCCAAGAAGAAGCTGACTTGAAAAAATATTTAAAAATGGCTTCAAAATTAATAAAGAGTATTTGCATTGACGAGTTGCATAAACGATCGCCCCAATAATTTTTGCGGTATTGTGCATGTTGGGCGGTGCGTTATTGCACCACACAAAAGCTAATGATGAATATAATAAAATATCGGGCTTCGGTTCAGTCAATCATTCAAGCAAATAGTCCATTTTTTAGTTTGAGGCATTGGTCAGTCAGCTTCTTGCATAAAAATAATATGGATTTGTTGGTAGGAATTCATATAGAAGTCCCAAAGATGCAAAATGAGGTATTGTCATTTATTTGACAAGCACTACTGTTACAAAGTCATACAGCGCCTGACAGTAATCAATTGTTAATACCTCATCGGCATACTTGGGACTTCATATGAAACGTTTACCCATGTGTAGGTTGATAATACAGAAAATATCACATTCCCCAAGAAAATATCAGGCTTGTCTTTAATTCGCACCCTAGCATGTTTGCTTGCTAAAGTCAAAACTTTTATAATTCAAAATTTTTGTGAAAATTGCTGTTTTAATCTTTTTTTTGCTTTTATCTCAATATCACAATTCATCCTTTGAGGTGGATTTAGATTGGAATCACAGGTTCCTATTACCTGATAAATAATCAGAACAGTAAGGAAAAGGGAAAACGATTGTGCACATTGTGTACACCTGTGTATTTATAATATGGTCAAGTCTATTATGTTAAGTGTAGGTAATTTGAAGTTACTCATATTTTATATTGATATGACTCAGTACTCAATCCTTGTAGCTTTCTTCGCCTCCGGTCAGGGTCCTACTTATCTCTCATCCGCTCCACGGGGCTGGGGCCTTTAGCCTTCATTCAGTCCTCTCAACCTTTATCTCTCCCCGGGCCTCTCTCCGTGGGGTTCGTCTGTGGTGTTCTGATCGGACCCCCGCTCTAGGGGGCCCGCTCCTCCGTTTTTTTGGTGTTTAGCTCTTTGCCCCTCGTCTTTACGCGGGTCGCTTTTGCGCTTCTTTCCTCTGGTTCCCTCCCTGATCCTAGTTTTCGCAAGGCTGTTAGCCTTGGTTCTCCCCTTTGCCCGCTGGGTGCTCTGGCCCTTTGTCCAGTGCCTACGTCGCACTCCAGTACCTCTGTCGGAGCCGCTTGCCTTCGCCTATTCCTTAGGCTTGGTTTTCTCTCGGGAATTCGCGCTCTGGCTCTCACTTCCAAAAACCTTTGGCCAGGTCTTTAAATCACATTAATAAGTCTAAGGTCTTTTTAACTCACCCCTGGTGGACTCCACTGTCTAGGTGAGTTATGGGCGTCCTGACTTTTGGAATCTAGATTCCAATGTGTTTGTTTTCCTTTCGTCTGGCGTTTGGTCTACCTTTGGCTGCCTCCTATGGCTGCTCTCCGATATCATGTTCCACCCATTCCACCTCCGACTGAGTGGTCATCTGGTGTTGATTGAAAATTTCATTCACCGGGGGTTAATGCATATGTTTGTTCAGCAACTTTGGTGTAAAGGAAAAGCAGTTCAGTGTTATATTTAATTCAAAAACACATTATGTTTTATAATCATCTAACTGAAATCCTGGAGTTTCCTTCCAATGTTGACTTCCCGCTTCCGCCCGCCCCACAACATGATTTGTGCATGCTTCCGTGTGGGCTATGGGTCAAAACGGAATTGGGGAAGAGTAATGGCTGACAGGGGGTGACCTGGGGGCACTGGTTGAGACCATCTGTCTCTTTTAGGGTCTAAATAGGTTTTTTGGGGCATTCCAACTTCTCAGAAGGGCAATGCCGATGGGTTCAGTCAACATTGGAAAGGAAACAGGCTTCAGTTTAGATGATTTATAAAACATAATGGTTGTTTTTGAATAATACTGGATGGCTGAGGTTGATAACAGAAATATTATTGCCCAAGCCTAGATCATATATCGGGTGAGTCAAATGCAAGCCTGATCTTTTCTTGGCGAGGGCGAAAAAGTCATCCAATATTATTATTATTATGCAAGAAGAAGCTGACTTGACAAAAATAGTTTTAAAAATGGCTTCAAAATTAATAAAAAGAGTATTTGCTTGACGAGTTGCATAACCGATTGCCCAATATTTTTGCGTATTGTGCAATGTTGGGCGGTATTGCACCACACAGAAGCTAATGATGAATAATAATAAAATATCGGGCTTTCGGTCAGTCAACTCATCAAGCAAATACTGTCATTTTATTAGTTTTGAGGCCATTTTGTCAGGTCGGCTTCTTGCATAATAATAATATTGGCATTTGTCGGTAGACATTTCATATAGAAGTCCCAAAGATGCAAATGAGGTATTGTCATTTATTCTGTCAAGCACTACTGTACAACGTCATACAGCGCATGACAGAATCAATTGTAATACCTCATTTGCATCTTGGGACTTCTATATGAAACGTTTACCCATTTGTCGGTTGATAACTACAGAAAATATCACATTCCCCAAGAAAATATCAGGCTTGTCTTTAATTCGCACCACTAGCATGTTTGCTTGCTAAAGTCAAAACTTTTATAATTCAAAATTTCTTGTGAAAAGTGCTAGTTTTTAACTCTTTTTTTTTCTTTTATCTCAATATCACAATTCCATCTTTGAGGTGAATTAGATTGCATCACATGTTCCTATTACCTGATAAATTTAATCATAACAGTTAAGGAAAAGGGGAAAACCATTGTGCACATTGTGTAACCTTTTGTATTTATAATATGGTCAGTCTTATTCATGTTAAGTTAGGTAATTTGAAGTTACTCATATTTTATATTAGATCATGACTCAGTACTCATAATCTTAAAGAATAAAAATGTTTCTTAAACTAGAAATTCCACCAGCACTTGTCATTTTACGTATATTGGATGGACCTACAACCTAATTATAAAAGAGAGACAGCATAAAAGAGGATTTCATATTTAGGTTTTGGGAACAACTACAGAAGCAAACTCATTATTGTTTAAGTCTTATACTCACCTTGAAATCTTCCATCTTCTCAACTAACATATTTCTACCTAAACAGATGAAAAAAAGCTGATGAATATCAGGCACATGCAGCATATGCGTAAGCATAAGATACATGGAAGAGGCAAGTTAATAGAACAGCAGTGAGCTATTTCATTAGCATCCCATACTCCCTCTGTTACCTTTTAGTTAGTAGTTAGTTAGTTAGTTAGTTAGTTAGTTAGTTAGTTAGTTAGTTAGTTAGTTAAACCAAAGTTTTAAATCCAGTTTTGTCCCCGCTAAATGGGGGTGGCCAGATACACCACACAAACGTAATACTGCTGTGTGAGGATTTATTGGAGTGAAGATAATTGACCGGATACCCTTCCTGACGTCAATCTACAGTTTTCGATGGTGGCCTAGCCTTTGGGCAAAACATGCCCACCTGCAGGGCCAGGCATGTGCTGGATGGCTGCCATTAGCTCTCCAGAGCTGACGCCTTTGTAGGTAGATCTTCTGTTCAGTTCTTATGGGGTAACCAGCCACCCCTCATCAGATTTCCTTTGCCTTTTCCATTGGGAATTTATGCTCCTCCTGTTGAGTCTTCTACAGAAGGGATATGGATTTCAAACATCATGTGAGTGAAAGAGGTTGTAAAGGCAATAGCTGCCATGTGATACATTTATGTACTGCCATGCATTAGTATATCTCTCACTTATCTTTCTTGAGTCAGTGGCTCTTGTAGTGGTTCTTGAACTGAACTATATCGCCTGTGTCACAACAGGTCGCCTGAAGAACCATTCAAGAGCCACTGACCAGACTTGGATAATATAAGTACACAACGTAGAGTAGCCCATGCAAATTCTGCAAAATGGCAGCTATGCACTTAAGACCTTCTGCACTCACCGGATGAACTGAGTTTTCCACAAGCATTATTCCTTTGTAATCTATATCCGCCATTTACAACTTTAGGGCAGTTTATGTCAACCAAAATTCAAATTGTCCAAAAATTAAAAAGCATCCAAATAACTTGATTTATGTGCCATATCAAGGTAATACTATGTAGTTTCATGAACAAATGCTAAACTTACTGCATCATCCCCATTTTGTTAGATGCAGCAGTGTAGCGGAATGGGGGGGCACCATGGCCACTCCACATTTGAATGTGGAGGGGCCTGCCCCCCCTTTTCAAAGATGATTGATTGCTCAAGAAAAACGATAGTAGAGTATTGAAATTTGCTCAGATAAAGTGCCAAGTGGCTCTCCACTTTGAAAAAAAATTGTTCCACACTGCTGGTTTAATATTTCAAATAAAAACTACAAGTTTCCATCATAGATCTAAGGGAGCGGTCATATTTTACGCCGGGGGGGGGGGGGAATGGAGGATTTCAACTTTTTTCGGCAAAAACATGTTGTGTTCCCCCCTCGCTTCCGTTCAAAAATTTCACGTTCCCTCTCTCTCTTACAAAAAGTTTTCGGGTTCCACCCTCAAACCTCCATTCCCCTGGCATAAATAATGACCCTCCCTAAAATTCAAAGCAATCGTGGACTGATTGTACTTTCGGGAGACGTCTGCAATGGAGGTTATTGTGACTGGTTATGCTGACCAAGAATGAAATTGAAATTAAATTTTCATGTCTTATACTTCTGTCAGAGATAATGTTTAATACAATTGTTCAAAATTCAAAAGCCTGAATAATTTGTAAGTTCCTCAAGGTCTTTGAAATGTACATCCACAAATACAGAAATGCCCTTTAGCTTAAGTCTTCCATGGGGGGTACAGATTATAAATGTATGAGCCCACTGTGTAAAGCAGCAATAGACACGTATAGATGTTATACCCTGCTGATAGCTTGCATCACCCTAGTTAAAAGCTGTAGATTTGAGATGTCCAAGTTGGGAGCAGCCAAAACAAGGTCATATGTGAACAATTGGAAAGAGTCAAAAGAATGACTCAAAAGAAGTAGAGGCCATGAGGACAGCAGCCACAGCCCATTTTCTTCGGCCAAGCCTCAATACCCATGGGCATACATAGTTTCGTATCATACTTTTATTCATCAGTATAGTTAAAATGTACACCCTGTGGTTTTTGGGTATGGTATATGATACCCAGAACACACAAGGGTCAGTTCCTGCCATGCATGTTCAAGTGCAACCCACTGAACTGTTCCGGAGTAGATGATTATATTGTAGCTCACAGTGACAACCCCTTGAAAAAGGTAAAAGGGATTATACAGTTGCCATGTTTATAAGGCCAGTAGAGGCCTGGTTTTGTTTGTGAACCACACCCTAAACATTTAATTACTGTATTATTTATTTACTGCATTGAACAGGAGCATTTCGTGATCCAAAGCTTCATCCATGACTTTACCTCAAAAAGTGAGCGTTTATATCATCAGAAACTGTTGGACTAAGTGTGAGTATGTGTACCTAATCTCACGTGCAAATTATATCACTCTTGAAGAAATCAAATTTGTTATTTTCTGTTTGTAAGTGGCCTATGGAGTCGTGTTGTGCAAAACATTTGCGCATAAATCAAATGCACTGTCAGAATATGAAACTTTGGAATTACCATTTTCTAGTGAACAATACAACCAAAAAATGAGGTCTAGGATCATGACAATATGCCTTTAAGTAAGTATGTTGCAGCTGTAGATTGACCTTCCATTCCGTTCCTATGTAATCTCTGTCATGTACATAGTTACCCCTAATATGCCCTGACTAAATCTTGTAGTTAGAGGTGGAATAGGTTTCATTATGTAAAAGAGATTGTTAAGATTATAGCTTTAGGTATAAAGTCTTGCTTCTTACCACTTTGTAAAATCTACCTTCCATGTTAGTGAATGTTGTATTTTACAGATTTTATATTTTCTTTGCTGTCAAAATGGCCATTTTTGATAATTTTTAAAAAACTGAAAGTGTACTGGGTAAATGTGCAAATAGACCCAAGTGAAGATGAATATTCATTTACGGGCGTGTCCCCCACCCTGGTTCGCTTTGTTTTACCACGAATTTCTGATTTTTGCACCATTTTAAACATCAAACTGTGTTCTATAGTTACCAACAAAGTTATACACTGCAGAAAATCCTGAGCTGTATTTTTTGCCGATTTAAAACAGCTATTCGACCACTTAAAGTCCAAAAAACTGCTTGGTCTAAACGGCTTGGGAATTTAAGCACATTTCACGCCGTTCAGGCGCAAGACGCAACCATTCGCGTCGCGCGGTGTGAATTTTGTGCGTAATGAAGGGCGCGTGTGTTAAGTACTTGTGCGCGATACGCATCTTAGAAAACGAAAAATAATATTGAAATGTAAACCAAAGCGCTAATTTAGACCAGATGAAATTTCAATTTCTTCTAACTTCTGGAGTTAGAGACAAAAATACGGTTTGATTCCATAGTGCATAAAGACGTATTTTCATCACTTGCACAACAAGTCAACATACTCAATTTTGAGTTCAAGATAACGTTATTTGCGAAAGAGACAGTTGAAAATGGCGTTGAAAAGTCACTTTTTTACTAAAACACGGATTTTTCAATGTTCAATTTCGCAAAATTTGGCAAATTTTCAACAAGATTAACTCCACAAAATACCAAAGTAAAGGTTAGGTTTAACTTCCTACGATAGCATCGGTCTGCTCTAGGAAGGTTTTCTCAATTTTATTTTTCGATTTCTAACTAAAGGATAATCTCCAATATATACTCAAATTTTGGAAAAGAAAAGTAAAAATCACCACCTGCTTTGACATTTTTCCTTAATTTCAAAAAGTAAGCTCTATTTTTAAAAAATGAAAAAACGTCCCTAGACAAATTGTCTTGTTTCTAAAAAATAACATAAGAAATCATGAAAATTCACAATGTTTTGTTATGCTGTCTGAAAGTTTGGGGCAAATCATGTTTTTTTAGATTTTAGAACATACGGGAAAGGTTACATAATCTGATGACCATCATCGGGTTCATCGCATCCATATTTTCTTTCTAGAAATGTATACTTTGACATACAATAATTTAAATATTTGCAAAGTTACAAACCAAATAGATACTCGGAAACTCAAGGTCACACTGCCATTAAAAACGAGCAGTAAACACAGTTGAATGGAATATATAATTTTTTTCATTGAATAAAAATTTCTTATTTCCATGGGCCAAAGGGAAAAAAAAAAAAAAATGAAAAAAAACATTCATGATGTCTTTTATATAAACAGGCTAAGTAATCTTGGCCATTAAACTCAGACTTAACCTTGCTTGAAGTTGAGTTTAATCTAGGACTAGGCTTGGGGGGGGGAAGCCAAGACCCAAGCAAGGACATTGGCACTAGCCCGGCTTGCTTAGTATAAAAATAAATGTACATTTGTCCTTTCCCTCTCATTTGCTCTATCCCACATTAAAACAGTGAATGGAACAAACACATCCATGGCCAAGGATTCCCAATAGACAACCTGCGGCAAACATATCTTAGCCCACTGTTAAAAATGATCATCAAAACCTTGGCAGATGGAACTCTCAACAGTTTAAAAAAAAACAGTGTTCTTGTACAGTTAATTGCATGTTTCAAACCCACTGAACAGATTTTTTTAATAGAATATTTTTTAACAGTGCGGCAGACTGAACAATCATCATGACCCATTGTTTTGTCATGCAAAGATCACCTACGAATGTGTAAGTTCCAAGACCCGCCAAGCATGAATAAGTCACCATGTCCTTATCTTGCTTTATATATTATTTTGTCCTACAGAAGTGCCTATACCCCTGGAGCCAGTGCATTGGAAGTCAGTTTACAGGGATAATGTCTTGCTGGGGCAGAACTGGGAGAGTGGAAACTGTGCTACTGTTGATGTCAAAGGTCACACTGATAAGTGAGTTCTTATATGCAAGATAAGTGAATTGTTAGAACCAAGATAATTGGAAGTGTTACAACCAGGGTTTGCACTAGCTTTTAAAACTGGGGGTCAAAATTTTGAATAACAATTTCCAAACTATAGTGTTATATAGGTATAAATGAACATTAAGGCATCTATAATTGTAAATTTGTGCACCAAAACCTTAAAATGGGAGTGTATGGTGCAATGACCCCTTGTAATACAAATCCTGGTTACAACCATTAAAGGTCCGTGGACATGCTTTAAACATACTTATAATACCACCAAAAAATGGTTTCATTCATAGTATGTATTGGTATCAATGTAAGATCTGCATAAAGCAGTAATTGAGAAACTGTATATTTGATAAAAATTGGGCATAATATCATGTGTTTTGGACAAGCTTTCAAAGGAAATTCCAAAACGAAAGTGATTATCGCGTTGGCAGCGATGACCCGGAAGTGACGCCCGAGTAACAAATATGCGATACGCGTCATGATCGTCATCGTGGAACGGACGTGCGCGTGGCCCAGTTTTCTTGCATACGTACACAGTTGACTTCTCGCGGTATATGAGTCATACCTGTTGTATCATATGGCATAATTTTTCTTGATTTGGTGCCTTAAAATTACGATAATAATGCTCTGTATTGTCGACGGGTGCACCAGCGGCGACCGTACCGACACGGAGGATCAGAACAGAATAGCTTTATTCAAGCTCCCAGACAAAGAAACCGACAAGGAGAGATATCTGGAGTATGCTGTGCGGTTAGCCCACGCGAGTGAGCTTTGTTTACAATTTGTTACTCTGACGTCATTAAACTGGGTTAAACCCAACTCCAGCATCTTGATACGTGTTTGCGAAAACAGGAGAAGGCCCTGTCAGTTTGGGTATATTTATCCTTGAAATTTAACACTTTCCCGATGTTCACTTTTAAAAATCTGTGTTGCGATATGATCAGGATACTGTTGAGGTACGAAAATGTAAGAAATTAAGAAATGTCTACTCAGCCGTGTCCATGGACCTTTAACCCTAACCCGCCTGAGAATCAATGAGATGCAACAATCCGTTGGTACTGGTCGATAATTGCTTCTCATTGCATCTCGGACTTTAACAATATTTCTGTCGCGAAAATGACTCTCATTGCATCTCATTGCACCTCGGACCGTTCCCCGCAGAAGATCGAATGATTCTCATTGACTCTCTGCCGCTAAACAGACTTACGCCAATTTTAAAACCCTACCCTGTCCTGAAGAATTGAGAGTCAATTACCCATCAAATCGGCGGTGGCAATTGCTTCTTATGCTCTCTGACTTTAACAACTATTTGCGTAAGAGGAAAATGAATTATTGCATCTCGGGACCGTGTCCCCCCGCAGGAGACGATGTTTCTCATTGCTTCTCGGACCGTTTCCCTGCAAGAAGGGTCTTGTTCTCATTGCTTCTCGGCTGTATAATGACTTTACGCCACTTACTCCCGGTGACGGGAAAACGTCCAAGATGTAATGAAATACAAAATTGCATCTCGGACGAATTTGGCAAAACTCCCGGTGGACGTGTTAGGGGTAATTTGCTACAAACCAGTGAGTGCTATAACCACAAGGGACATAAAGGATTTTGTTAGACTGTTCCGCCACACAACAACATTGATGACTGCCATTGAAAAAATCATGACCATTTAGGGATGTTTTCATGTACTAACTGGATGTTCTACCAACTGAGCTAATGCATCGTTGAGGAAGAGATGCGATATTCCAATTATATTATTGGCTTTCAGTTCAACCTGTTAAATTTGATCTTCTACCCAAACAGCATAGATGTAATTCAAAGGAATCATTACAAAAATCAATTCCAAAATATTGTCTTTTTTCCCTTTTCCTCAGAGTGTGTGTGTGACATGTGATGGAGGTCATCAACGGTTAGCAAGTGGAAGCAACGAGACCTACCACAAACGTGGCGAAATTTAGATTGGGCGATTATACAGACCTCAAAGGACACAAGGGTTAAGAAAACTGGAGTGGGAGAGCGTGGTCTTAGTGTTAGGTGACATAACCTGTAGTGCAAATTACAAAACAAATCCTGGGTTCGAATACGATGAGGTACTTGTGGAATTATTCGGGTACAAAATTCTGAAGTTGATATCTATACCAGGCTACTGATGAAATACAGAATACTGCTCTCCTCCATGGTTCCCTGGAATTGGGCAAATAAATCATGAAAGCATTCCCGCCTTCCAGAGGGGACGTTAGACATTGGTCCCGTGTACAGAAAGTCACAAATGTACATGTACATCAAAGTCAGTGTCGAATAAGGAGTAGGTGAAAACCCCCTGACTGGTCGCAATCCGCCCTAGCTTCAAATGCGGGCAATGTCAGGAGCGTCCGTATCATGGTTACACGGCCCCAGATCAGCTAACTCAGTTGAATAAATCCGGACACCACCACAAGCCATCACCAATGACTTGAGGATCGCTAAGAAGAAGAGAACTTGAAATGTAAGCTAAGGTTAATGTTTAGAGGTTTTGAGTTTTGACTAACCTAATAAAGTATCTCAAGTTGGTTAGTGGGAGAGTATTACTTTCTTGTTTTACAAAAGAATGATCCATGGTAGTACACCACAGTCTGTTAAGACTTTTTCTAATAAAAAATTATGAACAATACACCATTGCACATGTGGTCCAGTGGATCAGCGTTCGGCCTGCACGCCAAAGTTTGTGGGTTCGAGCCCCGCTGGGGTCAGTGTGTTGCGTCCTTGAATAAGGCGCTTTACCTCAATCACTCCTCTCTACCCAGGTGTATAAATGGGTACCGGTATTATTCAATGTTGGGAAGGTAACAGACTCACTGTAGAGGAGGTGTGGCGATCCCACTACAGCAACATTATATGGTGGAGTCTGGCCCTATCGCTTCGAAAGAGAGATGGGCACTCCGTTCCTGTGTACACAGGTCCGTCCCCTTTACCTTTACTACCATTGCACTTAGTAGGAGTCTAATCCAATCAGCTCTATAAAGCCCTATATTGTAATTATCATTATTATGATAATGGCCTGATCGCTAATAGCATCATCCCCAGAACCTCAGATTTTACCAAAAGTTAAAATTTTTGGCTCTGAAGAAAGCTCTCTATTCTCATTTCCCCATGAAATCTTAGGGCTAAATGGATGTTGGGTGTATGAGAGATGATGAACATGCCCCCCATTTTGGTTCAACTCCATATTTTACACAGTAGGGGGCCTACTGTGTGGAGTTACAAATCATGTATTTAGCTCTCACATCAAAACTGTTTAACTATCAATCCAGCCCAAACTTTACTGATTGTGCCTTTTGGGATCAATATCATTCCAACATGAATGAATGCTTTACTACTAAAGGTCTTACTCAGAGAATTAAAAAATATTAATTTTTTGTGTATATAATGAAAATAGTCAGTTGACCTAAGATATTAACTTAAAATGCACAATTCGAAATTTGAGATGAATCGGGTTTTTCGTTTTGATGGCAGTACACATTTATGTGTAAGTATTACATCCCATAGGATACTGTGAAAACAAAATCCGGTTCCGGACTTTTATAACAAAATTGGGTTTTCTATATGAAGGAATTCGATTAAGCTTAAGCAATTTCACACAGTGATTAGTAGATGGCAGCATTGTTCATGCAAAAAACAACCATTTTATTTGAAATGAGGGCGCCCTCCTCAGGAAATCTCTAGTCGGCCTTTAATCAGAAGGATTAAAAGACTACTGACTGACATATGAATTTTAATGCTGAAAATATTGTGTTATCCACAAATTGCTGTCGTCCTTTTGGGTGTTCACTTTTTGGACACAGTTGGGCTTTTTTGTATTCTGCGGCCACATTTTTAAGTGTGACGTTTGCACGGGATGAAGCCCTGTACTTCTGCATTTTGTTTGTTGCTAACACAGCATTCAATTTTGCAACTTCAGTCGGCCATCAAAGTAGTTACATTGTAACCCCAGTTATTACTTTAATCAATGGTAAATTCTTTTCATCTTACAACCAGATCACAATGATCACAATGCTAAGTTCTATGGCAATTTACTGCTACTGAAAGGTGCATGAGCCTGTTATCAGAGCGTTGCACCTGCAGATGTGCAGTATTTTGTCTGTAGTACCATACGCTGTAAAATGAAAGCGTTTTCTTGAACACCTGGCGTGAAAAGCAGTAGGCTGATATTGCGATAGCGTGCATGTCCATATGTGTATGTGTGTGTGTTCCTGTTTGGTTAGGTTTTCGTTTTTCATGTCTCCTTCAAAAAGTTTTAAGTCTGATTTACACCAGACTTGTGGTTAAGGTGCAATAGGGGTTCCTTCATGTGTGGGTGATGTCAAAGGTCATCTGAGGTCAAAGGTGATCTGAGGTTATGTTCCAGACTGCCATCTTGCCAGTGGGATGACGCAAGTTTACTTGCAGTATTTTTTAGTGTTATTATCTATGTGGAATTAGCTATTGTGACTACCTGTACCCAAAAGGTGACTAAAAGGGACATAGAAAAGGAGACACTCTTACACTTGCATCAAGTGCATCACTTGTATCAAAGAAAAAAAATCAATAACCACTAGTACTGCAGATATATGTATGAATGAGCACAAGACCATCGTAAACCAGAAACTCCTACCCAACTTGAGTGCTTTTCATTCGCATGATGTAACAGCTATGATAATGATCTCTGTAGCATTGTGTGTGTGTGTGTGGGGGGGGGGGTCGGGTTAGCACAATGGGTCTTCCCTCGCTTCGCACCACTGTGGTCCCAGATTCGACCCCTGTCCGGGCCTGCAATTTCATGTGCGTTTGGTTTCCAGTCCATACTCGGCCTCGCAGGTTTTCTCCGGGTACTCCGGTTTCCTCCTGCTTCTAAAACTGGGCTTTCTTCCCTAACGTGTATATGATAATAAAGTGAATTGAAATAAAGTATCTTGGTGGCACTAAAATGACATGATAGTGTTAATGTGTCGTTAAATACTTATACCTCCTCCTCCTCTGTTGCATTGCACCCAGGGAGAATCGGGTCATGTCTCCAGCATTTTTCATCAGATTTGAAGGGGGAAAAGCCTTACTGTATTCAAAATTATTTTAATTAACCTATTCCATTTTCATGTGCATTTCAGAAAGGAGTGTGGTGTTTACGTTTCTTCACTCAGCATCTTCTTATCAGTGGTTGCTATGACAGCAGAATCAAAATTTGGAACCTACGCAAGTACACCTGTGTGAGGACGCTGTTTGGTCATGAAGGACCAGTGTGGGATATTGCACAGAAGAAAAATCTATTGGCATCAGCCTCGCAAGACAAAACAGTATGGAATTCATCTTTGAAATATCTAAAGATTACATATTTAAGAGTTTTAAAAGTAATGGGATTCATAAGATTGACCAATTAGACAAAAAAAGGTGTTTGCAGTCCTGTCATACCCTTATCATTTACGGTTGCAACACGAGATGTAAAGAAAATTCATATATTTTGTTATATGTAGTGATTTCATATAGATCAGACATGCAATAGATTCCTTACCTTGTATTTGGCTACAGAAATGTCTTCAAAGTGAAAACAGGTGGTGATTTTGATTTGCTTATATTTCAATATCAAACACAGGCTGAATTTTGTAGTTGCTCCAATACAAAATTAGAAATTTTTAAAGAGTTTTTGCACCAAAGGAATACTTCTGAGCTTAATCCTTTCAGATGGGGATATTTTTAACCCCCTGGGGTCTACCACCTTTCTTACAGTATCTCTGATTGGCTCATTACATGAAATCTGGATATAAACCGTAAGTAAACCAATCAAAATAGACCTGCCATATTCCGTACAAAAACATTTAAGGTTTTCTTACCAATGTTCTGATTGGGTTATTTCGTGTACTAAGCCAGAATATAAAACCAATAAAATCGCCGGTAGACATCAGGGGGTTAAAGAGAAGATTACACCAGTGCAAAAATCAGGGCTTTCAATTTTTTAAGGGACATGTGACATGTGAAATCTCTTGTTGCACTTTTAAAGGGACCTTCAGAGATTTTGTGGGAAAGGTACCTTCAAATGAACAAATTACTCAAACGAACAAGGCAATTCGCTTTTCCTTATGAAACTGGGCTGATCTTGTATAAAACGGTCAGATCCTGACAATTAAATGAACACTGCCCTATGAGGAACTAAAATATACCAAAAATACACATAATATTAAAACAGTGTTGGAATCAATCGCAATTTTAAGCCTAGGTTATTTTGTGCTCCTCTGTAGAACTAGGAGTAGAACAAGAGTTACGATCACTGGCAGATCACTGAATTTCACTTTAATTGGATCATATAGTGTGTCCTAAAGAAATATCAGCAAAAGTCAAATAATACCTACAGCAAAAAGAATAGAATACAAAATCAGTTTGGTTTCTATCATTAACTATTTTTCAGGACACATTGCGTTGACTATTTTTTTTTTTTTTTTTTTTATGTGCGCTTCGCCAGCTGCCGGCCTAGATGAAGCGAAATGATTGTGACGATTTCCTGATGGCAGCGAAATAATAATAGGCTTGCGCTTTGAATCCTTGGAAAAAGGCGCTATACAAATGCTGTATTATATTATTATTATTATTATTATTATTAAAACAGTGTTGGAATCAATCGCAATTTTAAGCCTAGGTTGTTTTGTGCTCCTGTAGAACTAGGAGTAAAACAGAAGAGTTATGATCACTGGGAGATCACTGAATTTCACTTTAATTGGATCATATAGTGTGTCGTAAAGAAATATCAGCAAAAGTCAAATAATACCTACAGCAAAAAGAATAGAATACAAAATCAGTTTGGTTTCCGATCATTAATATTTTCAGGCACATTGTGTTGACTGTAATACTGACACATCTCATGGCCTTTTTGTGTGGGCATTGGAAAAATAAGGTCCAACGCATTTCGTGCTTTCAGCACCTTATGTTTTTTCCTTCGATCACTAGAGAATACTTGAAGCAAAGCTTATCTCAAAATTTGAGCTGATTCCGATTTGCGCTTTTTGTGTTATGTGCAATTGTCATTTCCCATGGTCCCATCAGGCTAAGGGGCTGTATTCCGTCTGTTCTACGGATAGGAAAATACAAAATTTCGAATTTCTTACAGATGCGACCGAATTTGCACGTAAGGTTGGGCACACATTGGATTATAGGCTAAACGGTTCAAGATATATAAAAATCTCAACATTTTTTAGGTAAGTCGGGGGGACGAGGCTGTGGATCACAAATGCCCCTTAAGATTATTTTGGTTTGTTTTAATATGCCCCAAATATGGTATTCAAATATCAGTGTGTAATACCCATCTTGAGGTAATATAACATTTGGTTTGTATTATTTTCAGCCTTGAACTCTGGGATTCTGAAGACCTGTGGATAGTTCACAATCTTGTTGGTCACAACCAGGCAGGTTTTGGTGTTGATATGGATGATGACTGCACCATGTAATATCCGGATCAGGCTGACAGGGGAAGTCAAAAGCCACAAGAGGGTGTATAGAGTCAATTCACAAGCACAGTTTTGGGAAATTTCACGTCAATAGGTCATGGATCTCAATTAAATCACTATTCTTACAAATAAAAACTTCTGACTTATCGTCTCCTTTAGCCACTAAGGGGTAGTACTTAAAGAACTTTTTTGCATGATATGAAATGTATATGGTTTTTAAACTTCTTGAGCCACTTTTTATCCTAAGAACCCTGACATGTGTTTAGAATACAGTTCTAACAGTATAGGCACATTGCAATCTATTCTGGGATTGAGTCAAAACACCTTGGTCAAGTTTAAGCAAATACCAGTTGCTGCAATACTTTTGCTGAAAAAAAAACAATATTGATCAGTTTGGTCGGGATTTTCTAAATTCTGACCTCACACACCACAGTTTGCAGAATTTGCCAAAAAGCTACGTACAGTAGCAAAGTTCAAAAAAGGCTCTCAACTGCAAAATGATTGTGACGATTTAATAGGCTCTTGAGGCTATAAGTGAAAAGGGCTTTTAGTAAGTAGCTATTAATATTACTTCTTAAGAAAGTATTATTTAACGATAATTTGCACTTGCAATGTTCATCATGCTGTCACTTCTTGTAATCTGTACATCTTAATACGGCGATATCTTTAAATTGCTAGGTTGTTGTTTTTTTTTTTTTTTTTTTTTGTTTTTTTTGTTCTTTTTTTTTTTTTTTTTTCGAACGTCAAACTTGTCATCTTTAAAAGAGCCAAGTAAGGATATAGATTAGAAAAGGTCTGATACAAAAATGTTCCTGTTGTCTTGAAACAGGTTAATCCCTTTCATGTGCCAGAAAAGCTTATGGTGTGGTATAAAAAAAAGGTTACATAACAAAGGTAAAAGTTGTGTGCAGGTCCCGACAGCTTTGATTTGTATGTGTACATTTTTTATCACACAGAGTGTACGTGTTTGGAGTGTAGAGACAGGGAACTACACTCGCTTGATATGGGCTAGTCAAACCACATCCATTATGGAGTATAAGCTATCACAAAGGCTATTTTGCCATTGCCGTGGGAGTAGGTGGTTTCACTGTGGAAATTGGACACGGCAACATGCCTGCAAACTTATGAGGAACATAGCAAGAGGGTAAGACATTGGAAATAAAAAAAAATTCCAATTTCCACAATATTTGGCTCAGCATGATACAAATGCATTCAAATGGGGCCAAACAAGTATGGTAGGTCAGTGCTTTGAGATGGCCTCCCAAAAGGACGTAAAAGTCATTGAGAAGCCCCTCTCAAACCACTTGCTTTTTGCATATAACGGATACAGAATCTACCAGGTTGGAAATTTCTGTTAAAAAAAAACTATGATTGAGCCAGGCACAAAACAGGCAAAAAATGCTTCACAAACATACAATTTTGCAATCCTGACCAACCATCCATTTGAAGCATATCTCGTCAAGTTATTTTTCATGCCCCAAGGTCAAAATATTTATGAGAACCCTTATTGCAATGAACAGGAGTAACTTGAAGTTTTTTGTTTGGGACCTCATAACTTTTGTATACTTTATGAACAAAAGTAGCAAAAATAAAGTTTCAATTTCTGTAATCTTGGGTAACTGGTTTCTTGAAATTCCAGTATCCTTGAAAAGATCAGCATGCTTTCGTGTGCAATATATATATGAAGTTGAAAATCAGCATGCATTGCTTATGTTATCCACTTTAGGCAATTTGGGGCAGGGGAATTAGAATGTTGTTATTGCGGATGAAAGCCCAGCGAAAGGCAATCTGTAAATGCCAAAACCACAAAAGACGAGTTTCCCCCCACTCTCCCCTCTCATCCCAACCTGTTGTATTTTGGAAAGGCCTGTAAGTCATGCAAGATCCATTGAAGCACCCTGGAGAATATTTAGAGTAGGCACAAAGAGTCAAACTTAGTGTTCAACACAGCATTAAGACTTGGTAGCAATTGGAGGAGGCCACAGTCTTTGAAGTTCATGTTAAGTAACCAGTATTGGCGAAACAGCATTTAATGAGAAGAAAGCTTTCTAGTGTAAGGTTGAAGAGCAATTGGGCTGAGAGTCGCTGCCACATCATATCTGAAAGCCTCGGGGATTAGTAGTGACGGGAGGCAAAGATGGAATGGTGAAATACTGGGATCTACACAGGTGAGTTTCTACGTTTGGAGACACAAAAATATCTCACCTACATCAGCTATAGTTCAATAAATCCTATTACGTTAAACATAGGAGCACATTGTACAGAGTGATAAAATAATGGATTCACTATATCCAATGCGCCACAGTCTATTTCTTTCCTCTGGGTCAACATACCATTCTCTCTTACCTTTCAATTAAGCAGTAGATGATATAAATTTTAAAGGGACTTCATGATCCTAGCACCTAAATTGTTAGGTTCACTAGATATGGAAAGGAAAAAGGTATTCCAAAATGTCAGTGATGTTGACATGGAGCAAAAATGTTTGTCATAGTGCCCTAGGCCATGGTGTCATTTCTGTCCATTTACGGGATGGACAGAAATAAAATATTACGATTTTTTTTCCGACAGGAGCAGATCAAAATTTGTACAGGTAAGTTTCACCCAGCACCGCCCACGCCACACGCAGACGTACCCCCCCCCCGCCACGCCGCCTCACCCCCCCCCCCACCCCCCCAGAAGAACAGAGATGCAGCAGAGAGGAAGGATTGGCACATATACTTATTACTTAGGTCAACGGTTTGCAATAGACATTATTACTTTTGCATAAAAACTGCAAGGTTGTTCCATGGTACTTGATGTGGAATATGTGCACAGTTGCAGGCTCTCCTATCAAGTGAGAACACATAGACATAATCGGAACAAACAACGGTACAGTCGCAATTGCAAATTGGTGGTGATTTGCCAATTTGGAAACTGGCTAATTTGCACAACTTACCCCAGTACGTTGTCTAAGTCAAGTATAATGAACATTGATGGTGTAGATTTTTGAAGAAATTGTCTGTTCTTTATTTTCCTCCAAAAAATATGTTAATAGACCATTCCGAAGGCTGGTATGCTATTTTTATACAGGCCCTGGATTGTTGATATTGTTAGCTTCTTCAAACATCAATCTTTTTGTGTGTGTTTGTGTTAAAATTTCAGACATTTCTTATATACCAATGTGTAAGAGAAAATATCAGTAAGCTTCCCACAATGCATTGCTTCCAGTGGAAGTTTGTGTACAGGTTTGCCATGTGGAGCGTTAGAGATGAAAACGCTCTTAAAATGCAAGTTGTGACCAGTACTGTCAATTTAGACTGTTTTCATCACTAACGATCCAAATCAGTACCTGTACAAACCTCCATGGAAGCAATGCATTGTGGAAAGTATTGAATCTTCTCTTAGGGTAGCAATACGAAAATAAAAACTTAACAAATGCTGACCCATATAAATGCCCCCTTTATCGCGGGTAATGTGACAGCCGATTCCTTCTGGTCTGTATGTGTGCAACGGCCATAAAAGTGGGGTTTTGGAATATTGCACATTGACGTCGCAGTCTCGTAACATACTAGTGTGCAAGTATATTTTGAGCGTTTCACCCCAAAATGACAATACTTTTTACCCATAAAAAATCTGTTGTTAAAAAGGCCTGGGAGATTAAGGAGTGAGGCAGAGTCACAGCCATTCACAAGATACCACCAATTCCAGGCAAAGAAAGGGTATCAAATGGAATTGTTTTTTTTATATAAAAATACGCAAAAAGTTTAAGGAAAATAGAGCCAAATTTTTTTTTTTTTTAAATTTTACCATAAATCGATTTAAAAGTAAAAAAGAAAAGGACCATTTTAAGGGGGTTAGGACAATTTTACAAAAAAAGGTTTAGTTTTCCTTAAACAAATCCTGAATACAGAGCCCTGATGCTTAAAGTGACAGATTTTTTAGGATACAAATTTCTCTCAAATTTCAGGGATCGGTTCGTAGACACCTACCAAAAACATTTCGAAGGTTATGCGACAAACAGGTGCAAAAGAAAACGGCAAAACCTTGTTTTGAACTTGCCTGCTATCGGTAATCGTTTCCCCATAGGAAAACCCCCTGCTTTGACGTTTCTGTCGGGCCACCACGAAACTACTAAATCATCATCTATTTAAATAAAGCGGCGTATTCAGCTTATTCCTTGAAGTGTGATTTGTAAGCATTGGTAAGCATTCCAAATATGTAAAAACCGGGGGTCGATAAAAATTGGGGGCGCTTCTGTCGGGGAAAATCTCGACGATCGTCTGTTTGACAGTGAACTAGCCAGTCGCACAGCATAACACACTACTATTGCCATACAAAGAGTTTGTGCTACTGGGTAAAAGAACTGATTGTTGTTTTGTTCATTTTGCAAAGTGAAATGTTGAAACTCTTGTTGTATTACAGATCCAAAAGCCGCAAGATGTTGCGTAGTCGAGGCAGCGAGGTGAGCGCCATCTTCTGTGATGCAAACCAAGATGTTTGTGCATGTGCAGCTTTCAATACAACGTGGAAACTTTCACTTAACGGATGACTTGGCTTTGAGCATTTACACCAAGATGGACAATCAACGAGAGAGAAGGGCGTAATTTGACAGTTCCATAAGTGCACACGATCATGATCAGTTCTTTCAGCCATTGTCTGATCTGCCGATCTTGGACCTTTCTGACCGGCCTTCTAGCCGCCTTTCTGCTTTCTGACCCTCTGCCAGCTTGGATGGCATGGCGTGCTTGGCTATAGTTGGTCTTCAAATCCATGGAATTCTGGTTCAAGCCTCCCTCAGATCTTAATATTTGTTATATTATTTTCTTTGAATAGACAGAGATATAGAAAAGGAAAGGCTTTTTTTGAAAGAAGATATTATCAACAAACAGCTGCCCTATGATGTTCATTACCAAGTTATGGTCCTGTACGAAAAAAGATTAGGACCAGAATTTAAACATGCTGATTGTCCTAGCTAGCATTGCATTTTAGCACATTGAATATATAAACTTAAGGATTCTCCTTAACAGATAATCAAATTTTGAGGGTGTCCCCAGAACTTTATAAGGAGCATGATCCAACGTTCAAGTTATTCACGAGTTTGAGCACCACCATACTTGGTTTACGTATTGTCATATATGGGAATATCTCATGAATTATGGACACACACATGTACATTTGTCTTCGCTTGATTAATCGAATGAAAAACAACAAAGTGCACCGTCACCATTCTGGCTTAATTTCTCCTTTCTAAGACAAAATCGACAATGGTCACGAAAGGGTTTTTGGTGTTTTCCGCAAGTCGAATCATTTTAGCAACATAGTTTTTCAAACCACAACGGTTCATGCAAAAATTGCAGAAAAAAATCGTCCAAAATCAAAACTTCACAAGCACTTAGTAATAAGAGCAAGGCATGACGTTTTTGTTTAGGGTCGGTTACGCATTTGCTTGATCTGCATAGCATTTAATGATGAAGCCTCAAGAGCGTAAAACTAATCGATTGTTGAGGTTTTGAGACCCATGTTGAGATTTTTCGGTTATATTGCCTGGCCTATTCAATCACACGACTGTTTTGTTTTTCAGGTCTATAATAGTAAATTCTAAAAGTTTACGTCAGCAACCACCAAGAACTTAGTGGACTTATCACTAATGTATAAGCAAATGAAAGGACTTTGAGGGGATGGAAGGGCAAAACTTGCATTGATTCGTGTTTCTGCCCTGAACATTTTCATACCCAAATTAATGTTAATAAGTCCTGTGCTCTCAGGCATATCGAAAATCAAAATGCCCATTATGAGGGTATCAATCACCATATACGAAGCTTATTTTAGTTAATAAATCAATGATGAAAAATCACTCCCCTTATTTTTCATCAAATTTACACCTTGGATCTGATAGTATGCTTCAAGTTCATATATAATTATATTTTGTAACAAATTTTGACCTATTTTAACCCCAGTTCTGCATTTGTGCTTATAATAAAATGGGACATTAACTGCCGTTGCTCAATACATGTGCTGGTCACATATTTATTTTTAAATTTGTTTTTAAAAATCATTTTTTGTATAATGATGCAATACCATTTGTCCTGCCATATTTGTTGATACGACTCCTATGCCGTCATTTTTTTTATAAAGTGATGTAGTTCTTCCTTCACCCTACATAGCAATCTGTATTACTATTTGTCAGTTTTTATTTATTTTTAGTTGTGGTCTTAGTAACTATATTATTATGAAAAAATGTCAGGAGTTTCCATAACCTGACCCACTTTTATCTGACACACACATAATTTGGAAACCTTAACATAATAAACCTGGTGTCTTTATCCATGAAGGGTTTCTAATTCAGAAGTGTGTTAGAAAAAGTGGTGTCAGATGGTTCTGGTCACGAAAACTCCCAAAAATTTTACTACAACGTGAGGAGTGTTTATCATTCTTTTTGTTCTCCCTGAATGAAGTCATGGGACACTGTCCGATTCAGGCTTTTTTGGCTTATCCAGCTTCAGGTCAGGTTTTCCTAGAAGGCCTGCTACTGGTATCCGGTAACCAGTTACACCTGTCCCTAGAGGCCGAGTTGTCAGGGGGCTAAACTGTCACCCCATTGGGTTTTTCTGAGGAATCTGATGAGGAAAGTATCTGGTTACCCTGGTAAATGAAAAAGAATGATCTACCCTACCTACAAGGGCGTCAGCTCTAGAGAGCTATGCGCCATCCGCACATGGCTGCCCTTGCATGGTTGCGTGGTTTACCCAAAGGTTAGGCCCACCGCCAAAAAACGCTGGATTGACTCGGAAAGTCATCCGGTCAATTATCTTTTTGCCCCAATAAATCCCCACAAAGCGTATTGCTGAGGTGAGGTGTATCCGGGGCCCACCCTTTAGCGGGGGACCAAAACCGGATTTGGTTAATACAAAAACCTCTTACGCTACAAACGTTTGTTTGGTGTGCATCGACAGGGCTTTGTAGCACATTAGTTGCACCTATTATCTCTGTTATAATGAAACATGCACCTTACTTTCTATCTGTAATTGGTCCCCCGCCAAACTTTAGTTGGCAAAGGGGGACTTAGAAATGCTCCCCGTCCGAGTGTGTCCCAAGCAAATCTCTGGATATTTAACAATTGTGGGTGTGCCATCTTCGCAAAAGATGCATCTCAAGTAGCGTTGGCTGGGATGTAAAGTGGTCATCGTGACATAGGTCAACGGTCAAAATATGCGTCAAAAATAGGGTCAAATTTGGTCAAAAATAGGCTATATTGTTATAAGCTTTTAACCCGATATTTTGATCTAAGAAGTATGGGTATCCATATTTGCACCATAGAGTACCCAAGTAGACGGTGGATATTTCGGGAGGTGGTCATGTGGAATGGGTCAAAGGATTCAAATATAGAGATATAAGCCTTGTAAACCCGATATCTTTTGATCTAAGCAAGTATGGGCCCATCTTCGACACCATAGTTGTCACCCAAGTAGACGGGGATGAGTTCGGAGGTGGGGCATGTGGAATGGGCAAGGTCAAATGCGGTCACAAAGGGATTAAATACTATAAGCCTTGTCCGTTGTGGTAGGATGATGAACTGGGGGTGTGGTCAACATTCAGTGCCAAAAAATTTGAAGGTCATGTCGGGAATTCAAGGTCAAATGGGATTATATTGCTTCCCTTGTCAAATGTGGTCGATGCTGAAATTTGGTGATTGTGGTCAACATTCTGGCCGAAAAATTGAAAGTCAGTCAAGGGGTCATGCGAGGTCATTCACGGTCAAATGGAATTAAATGTATAGCCCTTGTCAATGTGGTAGGATGATGAAAACTGGTGGGTGTGGTCAACATTCAGTGGCGAAAATGAAGGTCATTCAAGGTCATGTGGGTCGTTCAAGGTACAAATTGCAAATGCTATGGGCAGCAGCCTCAGTGGTTTGAGACCCACTTATTTCCATTACAATTCTCCCGGTGATCTTAAAATTATATCCCTCCAATTTCTATCGCGACAGGCGGGGGACCTTTGTGGTTCGAGGAACCGCCTTTTTTAAAAAAAATATCACAAATCGGCGCAGGGGAATAAACCTTGTATCCCAAAGCTAATCCCTTAGCCGCTACACCAACGAGGGTGAGCTGCCAAGGATTAGAATTAATCCAATATGCCCTCACTGACATGTTCCCAATAGATACAAGCGGTACTTGATTGAACATTCTTATTCAGTGGGCGGGGTTTAGTAAGCAAACTCGAATCTCATGGTTGTTGCCTATCTTATATGAGACGAAATTAGATAGTGCGTCGTCACGAAAGTTTTTACGCGCGCGTGTATAGGTTACGCAGTGAACGCAGCTAGTATGGGTTGGTTCATTTTTGACAGCGGGGGAATATTTTTGCCCTTTTAAATAATATTATTGAAATAAAAATATTTTCGTGATTAATAACAAAACTAAATAAGAATGAGAATAAAAGATAGGATTTGTTGTTTGACTATCTAATCGTGTTATCTTGGATGGGCAGCCAATCTTTGATCGTAGTGGATACGGCTGCGCCGGCCACCACTACTCAAAATATGGACTGCCATCCAATACTGACACGATATTAGACTAGGCCAAAACAACAAATCCTATTATTTATTTCTAACTTTGAAAGTTATACAAAGCTACCTTATGGACACTATTAAGCGCTTAAAATTGTGCTAACTGGGTGCCAGATGTTACGTGAAAGTTTATTCTTAAAACAGCTGTAAAATGGTAAGCAATTTCATGGCTGGATGCGGGTTCAATTCGCAGTGAAACCCAGGTATGAGTACGCGTGCATATTGATGTTTTTTTGGTTGAAAAAGCCTCGCCGCCATACGACGTTTTGCTACGTTCGCCCGTGCCTGCAACGTGCAGTCTCGTTGTGTATGATCGTTGCGTTCCACGGGTTGTTCGATTGTTTTGTCACTGGGTGGTCGCAGTCCTTTCTGGTTGTATTTAGCGGTAAAAGGGCAGTGCGAAATGGGTTAAGATGACCTTAAATGATAAAAGATGTTTAAGAATGAGATAAAGGTTGATTTGGGAACCGAGTAATTCTTAGGATGAATTGAACCCGACGCACATTATTTTTGCGGGAAGAACTCGGCATTCGGGCCCGTTATTCAACTTAAAATAATGGTATCGCTTGGTCTAAAGTCGTTGTAAAGAGAGTAACGTTCCCAAAATCATACCTTTATTCTCTAAATTGGTTATTTTTTTTTTGTTTTTTTTTTTTGTTGTTTTTTTTTTTTTTTTTTTTTTTTTTTTTTTTTTTTGTTTTTTTTTTTTTTTTTTGTTTTTTTTTTTTTTTTTTTTTTTTTTTTTTTTTTTTTTTTTTTTTTTTTTTTTTTTTTTTTTTTTTTTTTTTTTTTTTTTTTAAATTTGAAAGTTTTACTTTTGGTCATTTTAAAGAGAACAATGGCACATTTGAAAAAATAGTGACACCCTCATGATTCAAAATAGAATTTTGAATGGTGTAAAGCTTTTATTACATAGCCCTCACCTGATGTTAAGACAAATCAGCCTCCTTATGGGTTAACAGAATAATTTTACAATTAATGTCGGCGGCGATATGAATTCAGCAAACGACGAACGGCGTTTAAACAAGAAAGGCACGTGGTATGAGTTCCATTAGCATGCCACACTGTTTGTGGTCTGTAAACCTTTGTGGTTGTTAATATCAATGAGTAAAATGAGTCTATGATATTCTGTAATATACACTGTGTTGATTAAGGTTATAGAAAACTTAAAAGTTAGGTACAAAACGATGGATGCTCTTAACCCTCCCTATCTGTTTTGAGTATTTATTTTATGTGTATAAATGGATCTTGTCTTCCAAAGGCCTAGGACTATAATTGAGAGCAAATGAAGAAATTTCATATTTTGTGACAAATGTGCCAGTGCGCTTTAAGGGGGACGACCAGAATTTAAGATAAAATAAAATTTTTCATCTGAAGAATGGCTTAAAACCAAAACCCCATGTAAAGTTTCAGACGATATTTCAAACCATTTGAAGTGAGAGCTAAAACGTGATATTGTAATCACCATATAGTACTGTGTAAAAGTTAATATTGGTCGACCAAAAGGGGAATATTTTGATCATAACATCCAAAACCCAAATCCTTTATGCCTATGATTCACAGGGAATACCAACATTTTGACATTTCCAGTAAAATTTGGGGATAGGCTATAGCGATAGGACCAGGGATCTTAAGTCAAGTTGTACGATGTTAGAGTTACATGAAAATTTTGGGATGAGCAATCAGGCGGGACACCTTTAGTGATCTGTGGATTACTTTGGATTGGATGCACAAAAAACGAATCATGTGTGTTCACCTGCAATGAGCAATACCTTGCAGTATATTTTGCAATTGAATTATGCACAACATAAACTATGTAAATATTGTCTGATATTTATTTGCAAATAAAAGAAAAGTATAAATAAATTGACAATTGTGAGCTTCTGATTTCTAATAATAATGTGTTTTAACGCGCGAATATCCACGGAACGCCCCCCCCCCCCCCCCCGCTGCTCAAGGCGCTGTGGGCAGCAAGGAAAGGCGCTCAGGCACATCAGAGAGAACCAATGATCCAGAACAGATGTATGCCAAGAAGCTCGATTTAGAAGCAGGAGGAACCGGAGCACGGAGAAAACCTGAGGGAACGAGTATGGATCGAGAAACCAAAGTAACATAAGCCACAGAGAACGAGCTCCTCGGGGATCGAACCTGTGACCTCATTGGTGAAAGGCGATGGAAGACGTCGCGCCAAACTCGTTCCCCCACTTTACCCCAGCTGACCATGATAAAGAATAGGAAAATCAATGTGCAGATTTGCAATAGTGCAATAACATACTCTGTTTCAACTTGTCATGGCAGTAAGAATGGACACGCAAGTGCTGGCGCTGCACCCACTGCCAGTGCAATTACAAGCACAAAGAAGATGGCAACGGTAAAACCACATGTGTGACTGTGCGTGCAAGTATTAACAGGAGAACAATGGATATTGAAAAAAATAAAACTTAGATTTTCAAAATTGATATTTTTGCATGGTTGTAAGCTTTTATATACATTAGCCCTCACCTGAAATTATTAAGCCCAAATCAGTGCGTTATGGGTAAACAGAATGATTTTATTTAATTAATGTTAAGTCAGCAGACGACGCGGAAATGGTGTGTAACACAAGAAACACATGCTAGAGTTGATTCTCATGGCAGGCACCTTGTTTGTGGTTTTAATATCAATGAGTAGGAGTCTATGATATTCATGTAATTGACACATTTGTTGATTAAAGTTACGGCAAACTTAAAAGTTCGCCTACAGATTCCCAGGATGTCTTTAGCCTCTGTTTTGGGGTATGTTATTTTTGTGTAAAATATATCTCTATTTCCATGGCATAGACTATCATTGACGAGCAAATGAAGGAAAATTCATATTTTCTGAAAAATGTGGCCAGCGCCACCACTTTATTCCATGATTTCCAACTGCCACCATGAGATGAAACAGAAGGTTTTTAAAACTCCGCGAGGTTAAACAAAAGGCACCTATCCCCATAGTAAGTTGCATGGAAAGTGGACCTACCTTTAGGCCATAAAAGTTGCTTGTCCTCCAAGATGCACACCCCTTTTGTACCTCCATAGACTTAGATATATTACCAGGTTTCTAACCTTTTTGACCAGACACCCCATTTCTTGACCCTTAAGATTGTGGCGACCCCATTACTCGAGATATTCCAAAAAAGAAATTTTGAATTCACTGCGACTTTTGGCCCAGTTGTGTACAAATCGGAGAGCCAAATTAGTGGCCTGTCCATCCAAATATTGTCACCATTGATGTCATCATGTGTGCGTCATTATCTAGGGAAAAAATGGGCTGGTATCTGAAAGGTAGATTAACTTTAGACCAGGTTTAAATCATGGTTAGTCCTACACGAGTGGACCTTCTTTGTTCTTTCAAAATTGTCAAAGTTCAAGGTAAGGGTGAGAAAAATTCTAATTGGATTGGCCGAAATTCCAAGCCCATCCATGAGGAATTTTCTCCCTGTTACCGGACATTTTTAGAGTATGTTGAAAGGAAAAAAGGTCAAAACCCCTCATGTAGGACTAACCTGGTAAACACGGTCTAAAGGTTAGTATCCCTTCAGAATACCAGCCATGGAGGTTCCCCTACCCTGACTACGTGAATTAAAAACCTTATGGAATATAGCGAGAAGGTGTGGAATTCACAGTGGTCACAGAAGGGTGTGGCAGATAAACACCTGGCTAAGATTTACAGAAACACCCAGATTTGGGCCCAAAATGGGTATTTGGGTATTTCAATCCTTTAAAATGACAATTTTGGTTATTCTGGTAAATTGTAAACAGGGACCAATAGGTCAAAAATGCAAAAAATAATCATTTCATCTCTTATTCGCCAGCTCTTTGGGAAAGTCTGTGGTAATTTGATCAAATAGCAATGTAGCAACTTTACGGAAAATACTATAAAATGTAATCTTACCTGGCCAGACAATATTAGCATTTATTTGTCCATCCTGGCACTTACATCCTGGCAATTTACAAATATTAAGTCAATTTTCGTAGATTTTGTTTTACCTGAGCTCCCTATTTTTGCCTTATCTCAATTTCAAATTTTGTTGTCAAATATTTGATATCTACAAAATTTAGACCTGAGTTTAAACCAGGGCCAGTCCTACTATTGCGTGGACTGTTTCCTTTCAAAAATACTCTGAAAGTTGATGTAACAGGAGAGGGACATCATATGTAGGGGGGGGGGGGGGGGGGGGGGGGGGGGGGGGGGGGGGGGGGGGGGGGGGGGGGGGTGGGGGGGGGGGGGGGGGGGGGGGGGGGGGGGGGGGGGGGGGGGGGGGGGGGGGGGGGGGGGGGGGGGGGGGGGGGGGGGGGGGGGGGGGGGGGGGGGGGGGGGGGGGGGGGGGGGGGGGGGGGGGCGGGGGGGGGGTGGGGGGGGGGGTAAAAAATATGGGGGGGGGGGGGGTGGGGGGGTGGGGGGGGGGGTTATATTTGGGGGGGGGGGGGGTGGGGGGGGGTAAAAAATATGGGGGGGGGGGGGGTGGGGCTGAAACGGCCCATCCAAGACTAATTTTAACCCTGTTGCAGTACATTTTTGGGAGTAGAGTATGTTGGAAGGCAAAAACGTCCCATTCATGAAGGACTATCCCTGATTTAAACCCAGTTCTAAGGTTTGTCTCCTTTCAGAATACCAGCCAATTGGCAGTAATTAAAACCCAAATGACTGGCAAAATAGGTGAATTAGCTTTCTTTACATGATATTTACTTTTATAGACAATGTTGTAAAGTAAATTACATAATTTAAAATCCAAAACCCCAAAGGTACTACTACAACAGTAACCACCACAATATAAGTACAGGAAAAATTGCACTGACAATTTTGCATATATGTGACCAAACTATCTTAACAAACTATTTCAAACAGAAATTACAAGAAAAGACTTACTACCCTTTTTGCCATTGGTCATAGGAAAGACTAAATATAATTAATTGCGTGACCGGTTCCATCTCAATTTTGTTGGTGTTTCTGTAAGGTGACCCATCTTACCACTTCTTTCTGACACACATTTAATTCGGAAACCTAGCATAATAAAACCATGTCGTGAAAGTTCCAAAATTCGTAAGTGTGTCAGAAAAGTGGGTGTCACCTTAGGAACACCCCAAACAACATGCACCAACATCTCATTATTACCCCAAACTGCAAATGTTTCTAGTTTTCTGATCAGTCCAAATATACCCTGCATACTTGACCTACCACGGCATCATTCCAGAGCGTTTGATTGGTCCATGTTCACACAAAAGCTGGAATGAAAGTTTTTTGAGCTAGCCCGAGGGACGGACTGGGCATTTCAGAGTTGTTATGTGCTGGTTATTTAAAGGTACACTTTTGTGGATCCTAGCACCTCATATTTGTCCCGCCGAAACGAAGTTCGGAGGGGGACTATAAAATGGGCTCCGTCCGTATGTATTGTATGTCCGTGATAAAAAATGTTAACCCTGGAACATTTGGTCATATCTTTTTTTCGGATGAGCTAGAGTAGCCTAATTGGGTATATTGTAGGTGAGGAAAGCCCCTATCTAACCATGTAATTCATACCCCCAGGGTACTCCCCTGGGCTGTCAGGGGGTGGGGGAAAAGGTCAAGGGGGGAAAAGGTCAAGGGAAAAAGGTCCACATTACACAGAAATGTCAAATCATTGTGACCTATTGTGACTAGTTTATCTGAATTCACGAGGGCTACGATGATGTAACTTGGTGGAAAGAAGAAGCAGGGTTGATGCGTTCTCGACCTTATTAGATTTTGGTGTAAAATATGCGAATTAATATCTAATTTGCATCCTTTATGAAAATTTTCCCGCAGCTTGTGTACAAGTTTTCTGGGAGTTCTGTAAGGCGTTAAATGATGTACTTGGTGGAACGAAGTGGGCGTGAGAACTCTCGACCCGGAAGAGTTGGGCGTATTTTCGGGCAAATTAACCTAGGCAAATGAGCTAATTGATATGCAAATGAGCTAATTGATACGCAAAATAAACGTCATGATAGGTGGGGGGTGGGAGGGAAAAGTTATACCACAACAAAGGTATTAAAATATGTGTACCCTGTTTTCATTAAAGTATTCTTGTAGTTTGGTTGGTACACGTGGTCAGTCTTTTGGGTTGCCAGCCGTTGCCATTCTTGGAAATGTGAAAATTGGTGTTTTGCCCCTTTCTAGGACCTTCGTTGAGGTCCCCAATTTAAAATTGAGTCACATGATATGTTTCAAAAATAGTGTGCCAAATTGAATAAATATAATATTTTTACTAAAGTAGTGAATTGTCAGGATTTTTTACATGAGGAATTTAAGATTCTTGAGTCATTCCAAAAGGTAACCCATTTTTTGAGCTAGTGTGGTCCAAATTAAGAGTGGACCTGTGCTATTTTAGTCTAGCACTTAGTGATCGCGATATTCGCCGGGGACATATTTTACGCATCGCGTAAATACGAGTTCGCCTTGTTGTTTATGGTTCACTAGTTATCCCCGAGAAAAATTTATTTTCAAAATGTCATTTGATTCTGATGGCGGGTGTTTGATGTGAGGCAATGTTGTATGGACGTGCCCCCTTGGCAACTGTGTGTAATTTACACATTCCTATACTTAGGCCAATAGTTCAGAAGATGAGATAAAAATCAGCTTTTTTAGGAAAGGTTGGGGATGAGGCTGTGGGATAACAAAAACTGTTTGTTTTGAGAAACAAGTGTCATGAAAATCGATTGACCTGTGGATACAACACGTAATTTGAATATTCTGATTCATTTTGGGCCATTACCTTAAGATGACCGACCCCATTCAGAAGGGGGTAACTTGTGGGAACTACCCAGGGACCATTACAGGCAAGTGCCATGAAAATGTGGCATGTATGTGAAAACAGTAGGCATTTATGTTTAGAGTTAACCATTTTTACCACAGAGAGACAGATACACGCAGACACTACACACACCACACACACCATACACAAAGCACATCCCAAATGGCGGACTCTACATAGGGGCGTTGCTTCGGCGCACGCCCCCTCGTTGGAGGGAGCAACAAAAGTTACCCCCAAAAAAAAAAAAAAATAAGAAAACGGTTCAGGGGTTAAACTGCCTAACCTCAACGTTATTAGGTTATTCATCTACAGCAGTGCGTGATTTTTGTAAGTAGGGAAAATATCTACAAATGGTAATAGAATTGCTATTTCATCGATATTATAGGCCAGGAAGAAAATCGACCATTCTACCGGCTCGTGATTTTGACAATTTCTTCTCTATATTTTAAAATGAATTGTCTGATAAAGATGCAGCTTAAATCATTGAGTTTTTAACCATAGTGATTTTTTGCCTTAATCAAACAATTTTAGTGTACTTGACAGCTTTTGACATAGACAACATTTTCTGTGTTTTTAGCAATTAAAAATTCATTACGAATATTATTTAAATATTATTATAGGTTGTATTTTCTTAAACGCTTTATTGTAAAGAGCTCTATCTCATGAGGCCGTTCATATGTATGTAGATGGCCCTCAGGTTTATGACCCTCTAAAGATACCGGCCCACCCACTAGGGCGAGCGGGCCACATCGTTCTGCCCCCATATACTATTATAAACCATTTCAGCTTTTTTATCAAAACCCACTTTTTCCATGCTGTACACAGGAAAAAGAAAAACTGCTCTGATTTAAAAAAAAAAGCAAATCGGCACCAGTCTTGAGCAGCCCATGGCCCTGTTTCACCAAAGTTAATATTAATCTTAAGTGAATTAAGAAGAATCATTCTTCTTAAAGGACATGGGGAGATTTTTAGGATACCGAAATTTACTCTCAAATTTTCACAGGATCGCTTGTAGCCCACCAACCAAGAACATTCGAAGTTATTGGACAAAACAAGTACAAAGAAACAGCCAAACTTGTTTGAACTTGCCTGAATATCGTAATTGTCCCCATCGAACACGTGCTTGACGTTCGGTCGTGCTCGACAGAAAGTACTAAATCATAGATTATACATAAAGACGGCGTATTCGGATTATTCACTTCAGTTGATCTAATACATGGAAAGAATTCCAAATCCATACAAAAAACCAGGGTTCGAAAAAAATTGGGGGCGC